>JAGDQP010003740.1:0-15857 GCA_022664845.1 Lepisma saccharinum
TTTTCATTGCAGTGGTCTGCTTTTTAGCTGCTACAATCCGTTTTAATGCCCTCCTGTCCCTATCGGACAGGATTGTCTTTCGACCACTGTTGTGCTTTGCAGAAGTTGTTTGCCCATGCATTGTGTATGCCCTCGTGACATTGGACACAGTGCCTGTCGATACCCCCACAATGGTCGCCACTGTTGTCACTGAAGCTCCAACCAGACCGGCACCAACAATCATGCCTCTTTGGAAGTCTGTCAGGTCGCCCATTTTACCGCAGCACTTGCACACCACGACACTCACAGGTGAACTGGGTACTGCTGACGGAAGAGGAAGGTCCACATGACACATTGAAAACAAAACACGATCGGCAACCGCAACAAGTGGTGTACAGTGGCGGGACACACTTACGTGTCCTGTATGACGTGTTTTTAGATTTTTTTTGTCCAACCACTGTATGTTCTATAATTAGTTTTTATCTCATCTCTCCGGCAATAACAGTAATTAAAGAGGCTAGCACATTCGGATTTACGTGGTCACTACAACCATTCATTACTTATGTTACGTTACTTCGGAGACCTTGAGTTGAAATAAGCCACTTACCTTGTAATTGAATTTACTCCGAACGCAGAAGGAAGCCACCCTGACCTAATTCAAGCCACTACGCAAGTACTGACCTAGTGTAATGACGCAAAACATGGAAACCTAACAATAACGAGGCGAATACGCTACCGCTGATCCAACCCACTTAAGTGAACTACTTTACACCTCTTTTTCTTTATAATTTCTGGATGACACTGAGTAAACACGTATCCATATTTTCTCACTACGCAATTACCTTGATTAATTAATAGAGAGATTTAAAAAATATGTAAGAAATCTGTTCAATAATCCCCTACAAAATAGAACAATGAATATACTTACGTTTAATATCTGTAACTGTCCTGATGTAGTTTTTGGTTGTCAACACGAATTCATTGTAAATAACCCATTCCGGTTTGTGATCTAAGCACGTAGATGGATGAAGCTGTACTACCTGGTTATCTTTAATTGTCAAATAGTGTCCTGTTCTTTCCAAATGCGCCACCTACAAAAGAGACAAAAAGAAATTAACACGAAATTCTGTAACCAAAGAACGCGAGTCTTTGAAAAGGTATGTTTAAAAAGGACAATTACTTTGAGACTCAATATAGAGCTTAGAAGATACTAGCACTGGACCAAAAAAAGGAGACAGTTTATATTAGACACACTTAATATTTGCTTCTGGACAATATTTACATCTGGTCTATGATCTTGATTCCTTCTCTGATACAGGATATCCCTCAACAACTTGTAACTACGAAGTTTATGATATTTCGCTGTACAGATTCAAAGTGTTTAGCTATTCTTGTTTACCAGTTAATTTCACTGTCTCTAAAATTTAAATTCTTCGCAAGTTTCCTTCTTACTGTCGAAATATCACCGAAAACTGATCAAAGCAACGTTAAATAAAGAAGCTATGCTAACTGATTTCTGATTGTCATTTTCGTTTCAACTTCCGAGGAAAGGGAAGAAGAAAGCGGCAGAGAGTTGAAAGATGTGGAGAAAAAAAAGTACTTTTCAGATGACATTGATTTAATCGGTTTTCCCAAAGCCGAAATTTTATTTTCAATTGCTTTTACTTTCTTCTGGTAATTTTTTTCTTACGTAAACTTTTGAAATCTTTTCTTATGACTTAAGTTCTCTACCTGAAATATCAGCATATATTCAATATCTGGAATCTATAATAACTTCGACGATCTCAGGGATTTAAAAGATTCCTTCCGAGTGACGTCATGTGACAGCGATACGATTATTAAAATGCCCAACTTGAAGGTACCTCGGTCTTGGCACAGAGGTGGGGCTAAACTTAATATATAGTACCTGACCTAGAGAAGAAAACTCTGCTCTAGTAAGACCAAACAGTCGAGCCCGATAAAATAAAAACGAGTTATAATTACAAATGAGGAAGTTTAACAAGACATCAAACTATTCATGTCCCACCTACACAGGTAACAACATAGGTCTTTTAAATCCATTTGTACAGTGTATATCTTCGTCGCATAATCGTTGCGTACGTATTGAATGAAAAGTTTCATAATATGCTTTCAACATGCGATTGCATAACTAAATTATTATTATATTTCGTCTAAGTGTTGTTCTCCATTTATAATTACATAGTATTTTAGTCTGCCATTTATATCATTAACTTGCATTAAACTGATGCGGCATTACATCGACAAAACACTTATTTCATAACAAACTAATACGATGTCATCTCTGTTTGTATTTTCAATCAAACATGTACTTGCACTTGAACCGTAACCTCACTCAAACAAACTTAACTAACGTGCTAAGACCTGAAACATAATAAGCTCGAAGAACAGGTAAATGTATCTTCTATATTAGCAAATATGTATACATGTCGATGTGTTAACGTAAGTACATGAAATCATTAGTAAAATAACTTCGTAAACATTCGAATCTATATCCTAGTTGCTCACAATATAAAACAAACGGTTTTTCTCGTCTTTTCTGTAGCAACGTATATTTTACTCTGTTAGATCGCAACCTAACTTACTTTACGTAAACAAATCTTCTAACGTAAATGATTCTAAACTTGCCAACTCAGTGAAACTAATCTACCCTAACCTAAAGTAAAAGAGGCTAAGCTCGGCTAAGCTGGAGTTGCTATATCATACCAAATTATCTAGCTTCTTTTCCTCTCAGTTATAGCTTAAGATTTCAGACTTTCTTCTCGATCATTTAGTTCCGCTGTATTTGATTTGAGTTGTTATTTTGTGATGAATTAATCCTACCTTTAATTCCTGAGACTTGACCAGCATCCCTAATGGTGTTGAGAGCATCATTTTATAGACACCATATTCATAACCATGAACTGTTACCTCATTGATGCATAAGTCCTCAACGTCCAATTAAAACGTAATTCCTGCTTTCTATTTCGGCACGAGAAATCAAAGCCTAATTCTCGGAATTCCCAATCTCTGGACACCCTTAAAACTACGCTAAACCCAGAACCAATTGTAACAGTTGTCAGGGTTAGGATACTGACTATTTTCTCGTCAGCAACAAGTCATATACTAGCAATGGTACAATAATAAGCAAAAGCCTACACATAAAAAGAAGCATTTTGCGTATTATTATTATTATTATAATAACCGATCAGCTTTAGCTAGTACGAAACTGTGGTGTTTAATAATTTTACTTTACCAATATTTTCATAACGAAAAAATAATATAACTTTAAAAACTTTCGTAATCAATTTATCTATATTCACCAGCTGATTCTATAAGCAAAACTAATTAGTTAACGTTTCACTAAACGTGACTCCATGAATATTTGAAATGTGAATTTTATTTATGGCTTTTAGGCACCATTAATACTTTCGAGCTAATTCACTATGCAAATCAAAATACTCGAAATTACGGATCATATGGGTTGAACTAATATATTTGACTTTCTTACATGCCGTTGAAAATAGGTTCCAGCTGAATTAGGTAATTATAAACAACTACTACTACACCTCGACTGTATCGAAATTCGCAGTTTCATTTCGTAGAGGAAACAAGTTTAATTATGAAGTATAAGAAAAGAAAGGAAACAAACAAAAGAAATGAATTATGAAGTATAAGAAAAGAAAGGAAACAGACAAAAGAAATGAATATGCATTCCTGTAGCTGAATATTAATCCATGATGTCCTGAAGTTTTACATAGTTACCAGATGCTCTCGTCTTAAGAGTAAATGCGTTAAAAAAAACTACTACTGCATGGAATCTTGGCTGAATCAGAAAAGGAACTATAACTATTTCGGGAACATTTCTACGTGTAAAAACTATGTGAGTTAGTAATTAAAATTTGTAAAGCATGTATAATTGAAAACAAAACTTGTATTAGTTTCGAAACTATTGAAGTGTAGTTCGTATTTACGTGCATCAACTGATGCCTACCTCCAACACCACGTAAATTTAAATTGACTCCAGTGCAAGTTTGACGTATTTGAATTAATATAGTTACAAAGCCTGTTTATTTTATACTGTTTGCACAGACTAGTAATAACAATGGTGTCAATTTTGCGCACATTTCTTGCACACTAAGCCAAAATTCAGAAAATCAAGCTTGAATTTGAAAACTTCAAAATTACAAGATTATACGCGAAATAGAATAGCTTGATTATTACACAGATTTTAATTCGAGAAAGTAGTTATGCTTGATAAATATAGAAAATTTTTATAATTAGAATTTAATATCACGGTCTTCTAAGGTCGATTTTTCGGCTCGCTTCTGAAAAATATGTACATATTTTTTTCTTTGATGAATATTCCTACACAATTTTATAACTATAATAATCGCAATAGCTCTAACGAGCTCTCTTTTCTTTAGCAGGAGGAGGGGAGGGGGTGTAAAGCTCTTGCAGTCTGCGTCCCGGAATTGTAGTTTCTCGACTCAATAAAATCTAGGAAATATCGTTATTTAACATTTGAATTCGACGAGACATTACAAAATTATAAAACATCGATAGCTATTGTCTCGTAAATACATTCAAAAAACGTCTACCCTTGAGTAATGAACTGGAACAACTTCATCCCTAAACAAGATTACTGCACTACTGCCACAGTTCTTTTATACCTACCTAATTTACCTACAATTAGAGATGGGTTCTCAATACTTTCGATACCACCGATACTTCAAATAATTAACTCGATACTTTTATGACACTAATATGTGCCTGTGCTTTCAAAACAAAATTACTTCAAAGGAAGGGGATTCCATGTTTCAATGTTAAGAAGTGAGATCATGGTTGAACATAAGGATCCACAAGCTACCTACTAAAATTAATATACGAGGCGTATTGTTTTTAAGTAAATACAGTTTTGAAATTCGGTCGCTGCAGCGCGGTCGGCATTCCGCGCATGCGCGCTGTGTACCTATATCTGTTGACAAGCCACAGACGCCATTACGGAAACATTCGACCGTGTTTACGTTTGTTTGTGAGTATTTAAAATGCCTCCGCCGATTGTGAAATAGGCGGTGTGATTCGTTTTCTTAGTGCTAAAGGCGTGAAAGCGGTTGAAATTCATCGTCAGATCAGTGAAGTGTATGGAGAAAACATTATGAGAGATGGAATGGTACGGAAATAGGTTAGAGCTTTTAAAGATAGCCGCACGAATGTTCATGATGAGGAACGAAGTGGGCGACCTTCTGTCATTACTGAAGATTTGGTGCAGAAAGTTGACGAAAAATTGAAAAAAAAAAAAAAAAAAGACACTTTATGATTTTGTCGTTATCTGCTGCGTTTCCTCAAGTTTCCAGAAGTGTTGTCTATGACATTGTGACTGCAGGCTTAATTTATCGTAAGTTGTGCTCATGCTGGGTACCGAAAATGTTGACTGAGTTGCATAAAACCAAATGTTTAGCCAGTGCGTTGACTATCCTTGAGCGGTAGTGAAGAAGGTGATGATTTTTTAAGCCAAATTGTCAAAGGCGACGAACCATGGGTGGCTTACGTTACACCGGAATCGAAACAGCAATCCGTGGAATGGTGGCATCCAACATCACCCAAAAAAGTGAAGTTAAAGCAAACAATTTCAGCCAGGAAAATAATGTGTACTGTGTTTTGGGACAGGAAGTGGGTTTGTTCCTTGTGGATTTTTTGCCTCGTGGTGACACAATAAATTCAACGACGTACTGTGAGACCTTGAAAAAAGCTGCGTCGTGTAATCCAAAAGGAAAGGCGTGCTATGCTGAGTAAGGGGATCGTTTTGCTTCATGACAATGTCCGTCCACACGCGGCTAATCAAACTCAAGATCTGATCGCATCATTTCGCTGGGAACAACTTGATCACCCTCCGTACAGTCCCGATCCAGCGCCCAGTGCCAACCACATGTTCCTGCATTTGAAGAAGCATCTGGGTGGTCAGCGCTACGACGACGATGATGAGGTCAAAACGGCCGTGTTGCATTTGTTGTCAAATCAGGCGGCAGAGTTCTAAGAGAATGGGATTCAAAAGCTGGTTGTACGATACGATAAGTGACTTAATATTGGTGGAAATTATTTGGAAAAATAGACTAAAGTACAGGCTTTCATGTAAAAATAAAATTGTTCAGAAAAGTCAACTTGATTTTTTTAAATATTATTTCAAAACGGTACTTACTTAAAAAACACGCCTCGTATATATATAAAACGGGCTCCCGTACATATATTACCTGGACGCCACTGATTACCCCATATATCATTAATCAATTCAGCATGTTCACTTTTCCCGCCCCACTTTTTGTTTGAAAGTCCTGAGTCAAATACTTTCCTTATAAGCATTGTAAAGACTGAATCATTATGAATATAATATAGGTTCGTTAGGTACCTTTTTATGACCTAATATCTCTACAATGACTTCAAATTCGGGACTACGATTTGGCACACTTAGGTTCACTTTCATTTGAGCTTAATTTGATTCCCGAACTCCACTGTCACGCACGGAAGGTTCCCTTGTAAGCTTCTGCGTCAGCCCACCAAACTAAGGTCTCAGAACAGAAAAGACAGCAGTGACAAATATATATTTTTTTTTTTTTTTTCAATTCTGCAAAACAATACCCAGTAACTTCCACATATAATGGTTTCTTAATGTCATGTGACTTTGGACCAACTTTGCCGAGCATTCAGAAGGCTATTTTAGCCACAAAAATAAAATACTTCCTTCTTCAGTAGAAAAGGGTGCATTAATATATTTTCGAATACATGCCTTTAGCATCTGGGATATAGCCTAACACGTGAGCCTTGATTACAGAAAATAATAATAATAATATATAAAATAAATTCGAATTCAGGAAACTGCCAAAGAAATATTTGTGCATACCACCTCGCAACAGTCTTCTCTGAGAGACGTTTCAGCACAGCAAAAATAATATGTAACAAAAGGACTCGACTTGATCCCGACTGAAAGAAAATTATCGTGTATCTTAATAAAAAACTGTAACATTCCTTTCAGTCATTAAATGCTTTTGCAGGTTAAGATTGTGATATTATTAGTTCGTTTTATTTTAATACACTCATCGAAGTGAACGAATGTTAATCGCATTGTCTCAAATTTTAGAAAGACGGCTTCTATTATAATGTAAAAGTAGTAAAATAAATATTTGAAAAATAGAACAAAGTCGAGGAATCAAAGGATACGAAATCTGAGACAATAATTAATTACTTTAAATTATCATAAATACGATTTATATTGTAGAACACTGTTGAGGGAAGTATCGATAAATTTTGGTATTGACCCTTTTTAACACATACGAATAACGCACGAAGTAATACCTGCATAAAAAATCCTGCAACCAAAGCTTTCCTTATGTTGATGTAATAATCTTTTGAGGTAAAATCTGTCGACGTTCGCTTTAGATTGAACCGATCCATGATCCGTGACAATTGCTGGCGAACATTATCTCCTGATTTAAGTGAACGATAGTTTACGAAGTTATCGTAGCACCACTGCGGATCCTCCATATCTGAAACGAAAATAAACATTTAATTAATATTATTAATAATCTAATTATTGCAAAACATAAATAACGTAGTAATGCAACAGTTTCAATTATGTCACAATCATGAAGTAGCTTGCAAGACCCACTCTCGTCCTTATCACTTACAGCTGAGACGCACCTACCCGCGACCTTCTGGGATTATTTGTCTCGGTCGGTCACATCTCACCACAGGCATAATCTGTCCATTAACACTAGTGCTTCGTGACAATTTTCCTTTCATGCATTTTTTGTAACGACCCGTATACTAACTTAGATGCGGTAGAGCAAGTTTCATATAAGAATTCGATTATTTTCTTCATTTTATAGGTTTTACACTTTAGATCATTGGATTCTTCTTTCATTGATAGATGATATTGGTAGTGATAGGTCGAACCTACAAGCTCTCGATGCCATGCCATAGTTCATCCTGGTTTAGGAATCGAGCGTGCTATTGTTATTCAGAGGGGAGTTCCAGCAGGTGATATTTGGTGAGCTGAACTAAAACATTTGTTTAAGGAAAGGGTACTAATTTTTATTTTGTTGGGTATATACATGTGATGAAGTTCTTAAATAAAACATTTCTTCATAAACGACGAATAATAATGATACAAGTTATATGTTAAGTTATAAGTTACAGTATGATCCTTTTATCGGTTCCTGGCTTATGCCTTTACCTTCCAAGGTAACTTAATTTATTGTGACTAATTACTTGAATTCTTTAATAACACTACTAATAACTTTTGCAAACTTGTTTTTTTTTTATTCAACAATGAAAATTAAATTCATTAAACAGTTTAAGCTTCAATTAAAATATTTTTCATAATTAATAAAGCAGTTATTCCACCTCAAACTATTGTATTTACAGTAGAGCCATCTAGCGGCCACCATATAAGCTTTTCGCTAATCATTACACTTGGTGTGTAAAATTATTAACATTAATAAATATGAAGATTATTTTTTTCTGAATTTTTAAAATATTTTTTTCGGTTACCATGGCAACCTGTTAATCATATCTGTTACCATAGCAACATCTCATAATATAAAGATACACTACATTTTGCAGCTTTAATGCATCTCTTTAATTCGCTGACCTGTCCAGGAAAACGGGTGAAGATAGTAGCCCTAGCCTGACAAGGTAACATTTCAGCATTCACCTAGTACGACTATGTAAAATCAGAGAGAAATAACCTTAGTTAGAATGGTACTTCTAATAAGGAAAGCACACTACTGCAGAGGGATGTTACTACTTTATATCGTGCTATGAGCTACTGTATTTTATACTATTGTATATTTGTCTTTGAATTAAAGAAGAAGCAAGAGAACAGAAGGTGGAACAAATAGCTCTTTCGAACGCATAAAGCTCAAAGCTTTAAATAAACACGCCTTTGCAAGAAAACGCGTTCACATTGAGGGGGAGATCTATAGTTGCCGACTGGACAAAGTTTATAAAAAAAACTATCCAGTTTCTGATTATGGAATGAACCTAATTTGATTGTTTTTACTACTTTTCTTTAACTTACATATATGGCCTACGCCTGTTACATGTCTGAAGTACGATGTCCTTCGGTGAACGAACTTCCGGACAGGAAGGTACCATCCTGGGCCTTGTCTAGGTACCATAACGTCATTCGCTTGAAGTGAGAGAAAACTGCAAACAGTACCGATCCGATTTTCGCGACTGTAGCTATTACACTGGGTAGGTCCAAATTATATTTACGGGTTGTATTGGCATCTCTGCTTTAAACGTGTCTCTGAGGGATGGCGTTTCCCTGCTAGCGTGGGCCAGGGTCTCTAATCAATGTTGCAGTATGGAAGTCACATGATGGGACAGGAAAATAATGAAGAAACCTATTTGAAGCTAGCTGACATGAGTTGGAAAATGTAGTCTTTTCAATACTACTTTATCATAAAATTTATTGAATGTCAGCAAAACCTGGCAAGATTTTAATTTAGAACAGTGAGAGGAATTAAAACACCAAACAGCTAAAAGAACGCCTGCACTAAACCCCATAGCAAGAGAAAGTTATGGTATATGAATGTAACTGGTAAAGCTACTTTTTTTAATAGATATATTGTACAGGAAAACAAATCATTAATCTTACCTTGTAAGGTGCAGTACTTTCTCGTATAGTTCAAATGTAAAATATGCACTAATGAAAGTAACAATAGTAAAAACGTTTTCATACTAAAAATCGCCCCCCGTTGTCCATAGAAAGTCGGAAGAAATAAGGTGACAAATGGCGGCAGAAAATCTAGAGACCATTCTGAGCAGGTCATGCATCAGCAAAACAACTTTGAACTGATCGCACATTAATAGATGTGTGTTTCTGAACCTATTTTGCTGGTGGATCACTTGTTCAAAATGGTCTCCAGATTTTCTGCCGCCATTTGTCAGCTCATTTTTTCTTTTTTCAATTTTCCTATGGACAACATAGGCATGTATCTACCTCTGCGATTTTTATAGCTATCCCGTCATACCTTATGTTATTGTTCATATTTTCGCAACTGAGGAAGAGCATGCTTTTTTAGCTTCAATACTACTGTTCCTTTTATTAATGTACGCTTTACATTTAGACTATATGAAAAATGTACTACACCTAACAAGGTAAGATTAATACTTATTTTAACTTCTTCCGTTACACATTAGAACAGGTTCTTTCCACGCAGTTAGTTTCGAAAAAGAAAAGTGTTGCTTACCATTTTTTGTTTTCTGAATACCTGCATTGCAAACACCACCTGCCACTATCTAAGATTTTCCACGTGCGTAAAATAAATCAGTACTACTTAGACACGTTGTAGCAATATTTCCCCTCCCAGTAAACATTCGAACATCTCTATAATATACTTACTAGGGACTGACCAGACTGCTGACCCTGGGATTTTGACCAAACTTGGCAGACATATAGCCCAATATCAAAGATACCCACACAATTTGGGCCGAGGATGGGCAGACGGAGCAAAAATACGTCACTTTCGATTTTTACGTGTGAAGTCAATGGGAGCGTGATTTTACAAGTGACAGAGCCCAATGTTGATGAAAATTCGTATGAAGGTACAGTGTCTAGGTAAACATGTATAGCCAAAATTATAGCTGCTACGGTCAACGAAAATAACGACAAGGGGACTCGAGAAAGATGGAACGTAGAGAGAGCAAGTAAATCGATAACAGAGTAATAAAAACGCTTTTTCTTTTAAAAACTGTTAAATATATTGAAAGCAAATGGCTATTAATACATGCTGGACAGGAGGCAAGATTAATATGCTGGAGGATATAACGACAATGACCGCCATCTTGAAAGCTGTGATCTTACCTCTGCTTCAAAATTCCTAAACAGTAAAAGGGTCAAGTGATATATCAATCTGCCCTGGAATGTTCCAACAAACCAAAACATGGCTTAACATAAAACTTAGAGCTTCAGTCAAAAAATCAACTGAACTATTCAAGTACCAACTTTAGGATCACAATCGGACGCATTTTAAAACCATGACGAAGGTACAGGCTCGGACTACTTTCTTTCTTACGTTGCTGTAATTATCAACTGCAAATTGTATTCCAAGACAGATGCCAGGATTTTGATGCACAGAAGTAGAACATGCAGATAGTGATAACCACCTGTGGATGTGACCGATCTTCAGAAGGATAATTTTCCCAACTTGAGACAGAAAGCCGCAATAGTTTTCTGCATTTTCGGAAACATATTTAGGCGAAACTTTTCCACTAATGAAGTATACAATATCTACGCGTAAAATAAGGACAAAATAACGGAGAGCTATCTGAAGAAGTTCCTAGCATCAACGGAAATAATACCTGACAGAGCTATTAGTAAAGAATACGCAAAACCACGGTTCGCGCTAGGCCTTTGTTCATAATAGCAATCTGGTTTAATACTTTTTAACAGTTTTACAATTTCTTACGATGAAGATCTAATCTTCATATTCCCCCACTTCACTTAATGCACTAGGTCTAGTTGAATTCGATACTTCTGTGAATAAAATACTATAATATTATTGTTTGAAATAAATTCTTTGTAACTAGGTTGACTTCATTTTTCCTAATTCAAAGAACATGATCAATGGGTTTTATATATACGTACAAAAAAGCCCACTTGATAGAAGCCCAAGGAGTTATTTCAAAGTCGATTGCACCAACCCATGCAAATGTAAAAGGATAAAAAGTCAAATTATAATAAAACTAAATTTCTTTTTAAATAAAATCCAATTACACCCCCAAACCCCTACTTTCGGATACCAAAATATCACAAAACGAGATAATAGGTTATAATAATAACCCGAATTTTTGTACCAAAACACTTAAGTGGCCCGCGGTACTTAACCCTAGCATCACCAAGGTATTTTGGGGTAACATTAATTACCGGGGGGGAGGGGGAGAGAGAGGGGAGCTCTGAGGCCCACAAGGAAAATGTTATTTTTTCTCACGGAAACTATTTTATACTGTCTGATATGAACTTTGGGTGTCTGAGACATCACATAGTTTTCTTCTATTTTATTACGATGTTTCTGAGTACAGCGTTGCCAAGTATATCTACATAGTTGTGTACGTGACATTTTTTTTCTTTATGTTAGTAACTATCATGTATTTCTTATACTTGTTTCTATAGAAAAACAAACAAACAAGATCAAACGTACCTTAGTACAGTAAAGTATACGCATGAAGGCACCTTCACACTACATTTCATTAGATATTATACGAGGATAAATCAATAAGTAACTGCAATATTTTTCTATTTCTTTTTAGGTTGGCTCTACGGCATTGTGTGCTCACCAGACGCTAGGTGTCACCGTTGGCTTCGGCCTGTGGTAGGTTGCAGCGTTATCACATCAGTCCGATTTACGCTGTTGCGAAGTAAAGATGGCCGCGCCACTCTGTGTGTGCACCAAAGAAGAGCAGCGTGCTTTCATTTTTTTTAATTTTTTTTTTTTTGTCTGAAGGTGTACCCGGAGCGGAAATTTATAGAAGACTTGCAGCACAATACGGGGACAATGTTTTGCCACAACGAAGTGTTTACCAGTGGATTGAACAGCTCAAAAGTGGTCGAAAGAGCGTGAAGGATCGGTTGTTGCTGTAGCTGGACGACCTGCTCTTTCCTCATCCTTCACGCTCGTTCGACCACTTTTGAACTGTTCAATCCACTGGTAAACACTTCGTTGTGGCAAAACATTGTCCACGTATTGTGCTGCAAGTCTTCTATGAATTTCCGCTAAAAAACTTATGAAAGCACGTTGCTCTTCTTTGGTGCACACAGAGAGTGGCGCGGCCATCTTTACTTCGCAACAACGCTAAGCGGACTGATGTGATAACGCTGCAACCTACCACAGGCGAAGCCAACGGTGACACCTAACGTCTGGGGTGCACACAATACCGTAGAGCCAACCTAAAAGGAAATAGAAAAATATTGCAGGTACTTACTGACTTACCCTCGTATATCGTATAACATATTTAATATACAACATTTACAGTAGTCTGTGAATAGCCCCTTACTACTACCAATGGGGGGGGGGGGGCGAGGCCCACAACGCATTATTTAAATAAAGGCAAGCAATAAAAATGAAGCAAGTACCCTGTATCAACAATAGGTTGAAGCCTGACAATATAAAAAAAATTCAGTTTTTTTTTTGTCGAACTGGAAATGTTACAAAAAGTAAAAAAATAATTTTGTGGGGAGGCCCCCCCCTTTCCCCTCGTGATGCTAGGGTTAAAAAGATTGGGCATCCCTGCTCTACAACAAGCACCACTAACTTTTCTGCATATTAGCTGAATTGCATAGGACATATATTTCTACAATTCTTGCTTGCATGAAGTTCATAAGCTTCCCAAACAACAAAAATGATGGACTTGCAAAAAAAAAAAAAAAAAAAAAGATCTATTTATGAAATGTAAAAAGGACCACTATACATGTTCAAAATTATGTAATTAAGAGCTACTTAACACACGGGGAAAAAGATAAGGTATAGTACACATATATGTTATAATTTACTTACCAGATACAGTACAGACATTTCAGAATAAAATCTGAAATCATTTAAATTAATTCCATTTTTAAAATAGTTTTAAAGTAACAGATATGAAGTACTTTCATGCACCTAATTAATTTAATCAAGAAAAACAAAATTTTAAAAGAATATTATAAATTCAAGTATTTAAGGTTTTCAAGCATCAGTGCGAACGAACGCTACTCGCAGTATGAATAAGTCGAAACCAAGCTGAGCAAATACCTATCAAGCGAAAGAAATAAATCGATTTCCAGCCAGTACAACAACTGAAGAATGGAAATGGAAAACGGAATGGATCTAGCTTCACATAACGCATGATTTCCAACATAATGTGATTGTTTCCACATCTTCCTCATTGATTTGGCACTTGGAACAAGGATGGGGATATGCGGGTGGGCACATCGAACATGCCTGTGGACAAAAGTGCTTTTTCTAAAACAAAATGGCACTTAAAACGTTTCGCATTTCCACTCTTCAATTGTTTGTGTTTTCACGTTATGATAAAATATTTATTATTAATTTTGAAATGAAAATAAACGTTCACGAGATTAGTAATAAATCACTACATTTTTATGCAAGACCTATTAACACCATGTCTCTGCTAATCTGACGTGATACCGTAAAATAGTGTGTGTACACCACCTCAATTTTTAGAAGATTATCATCATCATCAAAAGAAGAATAAATGAATGCACATAAAACATTTAGGTACTTACTTTGTTTGAAGGCGTGGTAGACATTCAGCAGAGTGAGATGATCGCCGTCGATGTGGGCAAACCTCATCTTGGCATCGTCAGCAGCCTTCTTTGCCTCGTTCGGTCGGACGAAACACTGTGGGACTAAACAGTGAAGGAGGGGAGCCCCATACGAGGCCCGCATCCAACCAATTTAGTAGAGCCCACGAGAGGCTAGGAGTCACCTAAGAGAGCTACAACAAGTTAGAACCTTGCAAGCATCACAGCAACTACAAAGCCCTTTTCGTTCTGATATACAAGAAGGGTCTTTCAAGGGAGAATTAATAAATATTTTTCTCTCCCTTTTTTCTAAATTTCTTTGCTTTTTTCCTTCAAAATTTTTTAATTTGAAAACTTTTCTGTATTCATGCACAAATACACCCAATTTTAAGAATTCAATACTTAAAAAAAAAAAAATCTTGTCATGTTTCTTTCTTAATCGCTTCTACAGAAAATAATATACTTTTAGCACTTGAAAAATAAACAGAAAAAAATTAAACTAAGATTCTAACTTGCTGAAGCGTCACTTCACATGCTTATATGTAAAAACACACCAACAGTAGGAACTAGTAGAGTAAAGTAACATAAAAAAAGAATTTCATTCCACCATTATGAATCCAACTGGCTGCTCTTCCTAAATTAAAACAATGAAACACTGTCCTGCGTATTGACATCAATTGCTTCCTTCGTAGTCCATCGTAAGAAGTTCCTGTTCATTGTATTTATAAAAAAAAAGGAAGGAAAAATAATATGCAGTTATAAATTACTTAAAAATATACAATGTTATAAATTAATTAGTAACCTATACGTTAAAGCCAAGGAAACTGTACCAAAACAGACCAGGCATAGACACATCGTACAAAAGTTAATATGCTGTTTCATATTGACATCAACACATTATATACACACAAAAAAAGTTGCAAGATCATTAAAAATTCTTTTATTCATCCGTGATATAGTTAAAAATTAAAGCGGTATATCAGGAGGTCAAATCTCTTTTCCAAAGATCTAATCAGAAAAACCATAGGTCTACCTCACATTTACATTACACTTACGCATCATATAATGCTCATTATTTTCCTTTCACTTGTATATGAACAATTCATTCTCATTTCATATAACTAATAATATGAAAAATCTACTCCGACTAATGGAGATGAGCTAACATTGCTCCGCAACATAAACCTTCGTAAGTACCACACAACACCAGTTTGTTAGGCTTTAAAAACAAACAGAAATGAAATAAGGAAATATCTATACTGAGGGATTTCTCAATAAGAGATGTTCAGAAGATTTTTTTACGAATTCTTCCCTCAAAATCACAAAAGTGATTTAATTTGCAGTCACATTATTATAAAAACAGTCGACTATTAAACTATTTTAAATTTCAAGCTGTGGTCAAGCCACCTGGGTGCTACAAGGATAACGATCTAGTCTTCTGCATTGCCTGGCCGTGAAGATGCATCTCCCAATCCGAAGCCCATCGAGATAAAATTATTTATCTATGGAGTTTCTTCATTCCGATACAAGAGTCAAAAATGTATGTCCTAGTAAATTACAAACGTAGGTTATCTAGCGA
>JAGDQP010003740.1:16257-41930 GCA_022664845.1 Lepisma saccharinum
AAATAATAAATCACAGCCATATTCAATCCACTAGTGGATGAGGCCTCTCCCCGAAGGGAGGAGTTGGTCTACTGCTCCCACGCTGACCAGACGGGTTGGGAGAGGAGAGCCGAAACTCTCACTGTGATCGCCACTGTATTTATTCACAGCAGCTCCCCAATTGTCCTCACGATGCTGGGTCAACACCGAAATTTTTTAGCCCCCAACCGGGAATCGAACCCGGGACCTCTCGCACTGAAGTCGAGCGCGCTACCGACTAGGCTACGCAGGAGCTATATATATATATATATATTTAATATTGGATTGAAGCATAATTTCGTAGTGCTTGTTTTCAGCATCGCAACAGTGCGGTGTTAGGAATTAGTTCGTCTTTAGTCATATCTGGAGTGATAAATGTTTGTGCTAGCGAATACGCCATAGGCCTCGAGTTTTGCAGGTTTGAAGAAGGTTAGTTTTATCTGTGGACTAAATGAAATGAACAATCAAGTATTAAAAACAACGAACATTTCCCACATATTATTTTGTTTGAGTTTAACCGAGGAGCAAAGACAGTGGAAGCAACTACAAACATTTGTGCCGTGTAGGGGGAAAAATGTTATGGACGAAATTACAAGCAGAAAAGGTTTTCTCGCTTCAAGTAGAGCATTTATGTCAAAATCAAGAAAGGAATGGTGCAGCCAAAAAAAAAAGGTACAAAAGCTGGTGTCCACTCACACGATAATGTTATGCAGACGGAAGTTGGAAGTTCCAATCTACTCTCTTGGAACTGCTTCCTAGGAATATCTGCTTCCTTGGAATGTAACAATTACTGCCAACAACTCAGACGCCTTTCGGCAGCAAACCAGTAAAAACGACCGGGAAGACTGAATAAAGAGATATGACATCGTGATAATGCTCGTCCTCATTTCACTTACACGACAAAAGCAGTTATCTAAGAGCTCGGTTGAGAGGGTATTACACATCCCCCTTATTCCCCTGATCTTGTTCCCTCTCAAATTTTCACCTTTCCCGCTCTCCATCTTAGAATCGTCAAGGAATCTCCTTTGATAACGAAACTGGTCTTCAAATTTGGATTGACGACTTGAACTGCAAACCACTGAAATTCTTTACACGTGAACTAAAAAACCGCTTCATTGTTGGCAGTCATACACAATGCAAGAGATTATATTCTTGATTAGTTTCTGTCTTTTAGTAATATCAAACGAACGTCAACATAAAATAGTGGGGGGGAAGGAACCCCCACGAGATTATGCATCAGCCCATTAGTTGTCAGTATTTTCTGGAAGAAAAAAGTCGGGATAGAGCACCTGCAAGCAAACCGTCCCTATGATATGCGGGTGCCCCTCAGAGACTAGTTGATTTTTAAAAAAAAGTTACGAGAATTGTGTTGTAACGTGATGTGTGTGTATTGATGAAACCGTACGTATTGGTTCGTCGTCCTAGTAGTACACATGAAATTCGTTGTTTCTCAGCACCTTCTATTTAAGTCCTTTAGTGTAAAATTTACAATTTCTGTAAATTCACATCTACCTTCACTCAAAATACAATTAATTTAGAAACCTTGAAATCAAGACTCTATCATGTTCTTTGTCCTTCTCAATTCATCTAACGCATTTTAAATGTTCGTCAGATCATTCTTGAGGCTGGTTGAGTAAATCTTTCATTTTAGCTTCTTCAAGTAGTACCGTTTATGCCTATATTACAGTGGATTATCCAAAGCGCGAGGCAAGTACAACTTAATGCAAGCAAATTCATTTCTTCGTGCGCTATGTTTTACGAAAGTTCGTATTTAATGTTTCTAATTGTGTTTTGTTCCCTGTTGAACGAAAGTGCCGGAAAAAAAACTTAAGAAAATCTTACATTTTTGGGGCTTTTCTGTAAGTTAAGTTTTTGACCCTTACAAACTCTGTCCGGCACAGAAACCTGGTGAAGGCTTAAACGTGCTACCAGCATTAGTCATAGTGGATGGAGATAAAAGAACCACGAAAAGAAAACTTAACTACGTAATCATGGTTTCGTCCTTCACTACCTTTCAAGTGCCGATGAGAAGTTCGTAAGCAATACTACATTTTATTTTATGAATGAACTATCTGCATAGCTACACTACATTTTACAACTGAACTACTTCGCTTTTCGTCTAAAAGTACATGTAAACAAATGACCTGTTTTCATTGGGTACATGAATACGATAAATTCTCCGAGGCTACCTACAAAGCGCTGGAATATAAAGCTCCATGTTAAGTCCAGTTTCAGTTAAGTGACTAGTAAAGGTATGAAATTAAAAAAAAAAAAAAAAAAAAAATACTGCACAGTTATATTTGCCTACTATTTTAACGAAGAAAAAAAACCGCATTTCATAACTTAGCAACGTCATGCATTTTCTCTCACGCACGCAGACTACCAGAAAAAAGAAATACACCTACAAGATTCTTATCAAATCTTTACTAATAGCGTTCAGCAGTTAGTTTTCCTTGCCTATTTCATTCTTTGTCGACTGGCTGAATATGAGCATCAAAAAAATCTGTTTAATTAAAATTTTCGTCCTGATCAAACACGTAGCTTCTATTTGACGTGAGATCCGAACCACGTTTGAGTTTGAATCCGAAGAAAATTACGGATCCACAGACCAAAATGAAATTCCACTTGACACCAAAACATTGGCTACATTCCATCACTGGCCTCAATGGTGGCTTGATTATAAGATTTCGCCCAGCTTATAAATAATTAAGAGAATATGTATCACGTCTTATTAACAGTTTGCCATGTAAATAAAGATAATTTTCGCTAACAGTAACTTCATGATTGCATATGAAATTTATCTGGAACAGCACGATGTCCAGAAAAAGTCTGGTTCACAGCGTGAAATTGTAACTGATACGCGAACATAATTTGATAATAAAAGTATACGGTGGATTATCTGGCAATGAAAACAAATGAAACACTAAATTCAGGTACTGCACTTCACGATGAAAAATTAAAAAAAAAAAAAAAAAAAAAAAACCGTCACTCTCTAGTGAGAAGAAATGTTAGGGGGACGTCAGCCAATAACAGATTTTTTCTACAAATACAAACGCATTTCCCGATCCAAGCATTCAAATATTCTGGATGATCTGAAAAATTATTTCCAAAGAAATTACATGTAAATGCCGCTCCACTTTTTTTCTCGAAAAACAACCTGACCTCTGTCTATTAAACGGCTAACGCACTCCAGAATGCTCACTTCCACGTTAGACTATTTTTGAAAATTGTAAAAAGACTCCTCTTCACGTATATCATGGATTTCCCTTCCTCGACTGATACTCTTGCCTGATATACACATGGCTGCTTCCTACTTTTACTCAACGTCGCCTAATCCCTTAGACTATCTTCAGGACTAATGAATGTTAAATTCCTGATTATCGTAATACAAACTTTACGAAGCGGAATCGGGATTTGAAAAGAAAAAGCATTAAGGGACATACAAAGAAGTTAATAATAAAGGTCTGGTTATTTTTTACCAGAGATAGTAAGAAACTTACAAACCCGTCTTAGACTTTAATATATGCTTTTAGTGTCAATATTACAACACAGGGTTACTGATAAAACTTACACAGAGTGATTTCTACAAAGGGAAATAGAGAAGGAAAGGGAATGTGATTCCAGACGTAATCACGAAGAATATAAAATACAAATGTACCGGTAACTCAAAAGAGGATTTGCAAAACACCGGAATCTAGGTATAAAGTTAGGGGGGAAAAAGAGTAAAGGAAGAAAAAACAGGGGATAGCATGAAAGAAGGGAACCTGAAGAATGGACTGCATTGGCATTCGTTCAGTTATTGTACCGAAGTTGACGTTTATGTGCCTGACTAAAACTGTCAAGAATTATTTGAAACCATTCTGACAAAGATTACTCACAAATCAGTCGTACGCTTAAAGGTTGCTAATTCGTAATTCATACTATTCCGGCACGGACTACATTTAACGATAAAGATAACTTAAAACTTATGCCATCAAAACTGAAATCTCGAAAATATTTCTGACGCTACAGTACAAATATTATCAGCATACACCGTAGTTCCAAGATTTCACACAAGTTGGGAACAATAGCATATGCGCTTCGTAACTAGAATACGATTGAAATTACTGAAATTGCTCGCCCGTTTTTCTAAGTCAAAGAAAACGAATGATAGGATGGTTCTCTCAAAGCAAGTTTGTCTTTCTTTATTACGGAGACAGGCTGAATGAAGCCTTACGCTGATAAAGTTCATAAAAACCAAGTTTCAACAATGTTCTCAATTCACACACACATATGAAGAGCAGAGCCAACATTTTAAATTACAACATTCCTAAAAGAACAATCCTTCACCTAATTGATAAATTACCTCTATTTATTATAAAAGACTGATGAAGTTAGAAAACATTGTGTTTTAATCATCTTTATTAATTACCTCTGTAAATGCAAGTATGAAAAACTATCTAAAGTAAATCTGACTTGAAATTTAAAGATGACTTTACGTAACATTAGTGACCTCTCTATCTCTTGAGTAACCAGATTTCACCAATAGGATAATTTCTAATGGTGATTCCAATAATATATAGTTGAGATTAACTTACTTTCCTGGTACTACCAAGGACTTTTTTTTTGTAGGATTAAAAAATTTCAAAAAGCTGGTTAAAAGAAGCTTATTCAATGAAACGTCAACTGCCTGCAAATCAAAATCTTGCTAACTCAGTAATAATAAACAAATATTTTGTCAAAAATACACCTAGAATAAATTTCCTTCCCCAGTATTTGTGTGTGTTTTTCTCTTTTTACTCTTCTTTCTGGAAGTCTTATTTAGAATTGAAAAAAAAAATATCTAGACATTATTATTATTATTTTTGTCAGTTAATTATTCTAACAATGATATTAGTTGCTTATTTTCTCTTCACATACTACTAGGTTTAATATTCTGTTTACATTCCAGAAAATATCCATCTTGCAAGTTTATAGTAAACCGCATGCTGATTCAGTCTGTCACAGTACTTCCCTTTACTTCAAATATTTGTAATTAGACTCAATGTCTGCGATTTAACTTTCCTGTTCCCATTATTTAAATTTGTCTTGTTCTCACATTCAAGTACAAACTGACCAAATAATTCGTAATTGTTTAAGCACTGAATTATTCTGTAGTGTTGATGATGTACGAATTGATTGATGTAAATAATCTACACCGTAAAAAAAAAAAAGTTATTTTCGTAATGAATCAAACTGAAGATATCGGTAAATACAAAAAGAAATTTTCACACGCGCACAATAAAAGTTATATCAAAAATTAAGTTTATCGTACGTTTTAGATACTTACGTTCTCTAAAAAGCAGTATCATTGTTAGAATAATGAATGTACACATGATTTAAATATGTTCCTTTTCTCTTTCATGGGTTGCGTATCACTGATTACCAAAGGTCACTGACTCAATATCAATACGTTAAGGACTTGTAGATGGATTAAATTTTTCACTAAATTTAGAATCTGGGCTCTATCAATTTTTCCTCAAAACTGCTTTTGTCCCAACTCGGGCACAACGAAGCGTAGTTTCTTAAATATTTGCAGAGCCTATTGAGATGAAGAAATATCAAATAAGACGTACGACAAATGATAAATTACGGGAAAAATGGTCGCTTGTTTGGTGGAAAATCAAGTTGAGATGAACCTACAGCTGGAGTTCAGACAAAAAAAAAAATACTGGTATAGGCTACAGGCCAGCCCGTTCCTGTCGGTACCAGTCCTGATCTTAACAACCCAGCCCAGCATTTGCTTGGTGCAACTGTACCACGGAAAACCTGTCAGGTTGGCCAGTGCCGTTCTCCAGGTTAAATAAATATTACTAGGGACGATTCGATTCCCGCTAGTTTGTCAAGTCTTCCTAAGGATATCTCACCTTACATTGTGTTATTTACATTGATTATACTGACCTCTTTGAAGCTAGGCTTTGTCAGATCTAGCTTTCATGTTTAAAGGAGATCAGCACGAAATTGTAGTTCCATAGAATAAAACTCCGCTCCGCTTTCGTAACACAATAACTGTCTGTGAACTTGTTTTCTCACATAACTACTTCGTGCAAAAAGGAATTAGCAACCATGAAAGATTTCCGCCTCACGAACGAATTTTAACTACGGACTATATGTATATGATATTCTCTCCAATTAAAACTAGGAAGAAACACGGGAATTTCTTTACAACTTATCTCGAACCATTTGTTTCAGTTTAAAGTTACCTGACAACATAGCTGTTATGGACAGGATTTCATTTGAACAGTTGTAGTTGCAGCTTGCTATCAACATCTTCGCTAGTTGTGGATCCAACGGAAATTCCGCCATCACAGCTCCAAGGTCCGTTAAATTGCCATCATCGTCCAACGCAGCCAAATAGTTCAGAAGTTCCAACGCTCTCATCAGTGTTTCAGGAGCTGAAATTATGGTATCATAATACAGTATTTCATATGTATACCGTTACAACAAGAAACATTATTAACGCAAATTTTAGTTATAGTCGTGAACAAAAAATATGGATTATGTGCTTCCTAAAGCTGTTCATATGTTTTAAGTAATACTGCACTACGTCATTCTTCGATTTTAAGTACATTATCCTGTAACAATGTCTGTTCCTCTTAACAATCCTTTTTAGGCTTCAGCCTCAAGTGCTCGAAAGCCTGAAACCACCACCATGTCCGTCTGTCTCTCTGTCAGCAACTTTCAACTCAAGAACTACTAACTACGATGATGGTTGAGATGCTGTTGGAAAGGTATTGCCGAGACGAATTCAAACCCGCATATATCAATCCAGATTGGATCAGTGGGTCCGGAGATACGAGGGTATTCATGAATCCCTAGTAACTTTCAACGCAGGAACTACTAGGGTTAAGAATTGGGTAAGAGATATCCGCAAGAAAAGTTCAAACCCGTATAGATCATCCAGATTGGATGAGTGGGACCAGAGATAGGGGGAAACCATACCCCCACCCTTAGTAAATTTCAACTCAAGAACTAAGTTACGAAGATGATTGGGGTGTCATTGGAAAGGCATCGACGAGACGAGAGTTCAAATCAGCATAGATCATCCAGACTGGATGAGTGGGGATCCATTTCACGTAGTAACTTACAACTAAGGAACTACTAGGGCTATGAAGATGGTTAAGTGTCGTTGGAAAGGTACCCGCGGGACGAATAAAACCCGTACATATCATCCAGTTTGGATAAGTGGGTCCAGAGATAGAGGGAACAATAGGAAATTTTATTACAAATGTGTACGGAAAAGTCTTGAAAATTATGGAAAAACATTAAATAGAGAAAGGGAAGCAATCTCGAAAGCAAAAATTATACGATTAGGAAAGTAATTTTTGAGGAGAATAGCCACAGGCTAGAATACAAACATTATAATTTAAGAGGTCCTGTATTAACAGAAATAAGATATTTTCTGAGTTAAGGAAATTATATGCGCAAAGCGAGTACGAGAAAACTTTCGAGATAAGTTAGGATTTTTTCTTCTTCATGAAAAAAGTAGTCTTCATGACAAAAGGACTTCGAATATTTGTCTCCTCCACAGAATCATGCCATTAATATTCCTGACAAAGATGTTGATTCTTCTTTTTTTTTTGATGTTGCAACAAAGTTTTGGAGAAAATGAAAATTTGGGAGAGGAGTCAAGACAGATTGTTATTCCAGAATTTGGATTAACCCTACATAAGTAGGTTATTTCAGTATTATTAAGGGATAATCTCTACATTCCTTACCAGTTACATTTTGATATCGAGAATGAGCTATTACCGTCCACAAACTTTTAACTCAGGATTGAAGAAATAAATAAAAATGAGACGTATAATTTTAAAGCAAAGTAGGAACCCTTTAATTCCATACCATTTTAAGACTAATTCTAATGATACCATGGGTATGAAAAACAGGTCTTGGTCAGTGTTATTAGGTATTTCAATTTTTAATATGTATATGAACACAAATTGTTCTACAGTCGATCATTTAGAAGAAAAAAAAAGAACTGTTGGTAAACGAAAAACAAAGTATTACAAGGAATTATAATCAACAAACCTCTGTGGTAAAAGAAATTTTACTAGCAGTCCATTCAGCATTGCATTCTATAAAAATAGAAACAGCTAAAGTGTATTTTAAGTTAGCCATAGTGCAAGGAATGGGCTGCCAATCTTTCTAATCAATATTCGGCACACCAAGAAATGTTGAATATTTGCTCGGATATTTTGAATAATCAGTTATCATGTCGACTCCTATCGATACAAAATACTAAAGAATTTATAAATAACCATGATATTTTTTTTCACATCATTATTCTTTTCAAAGGTTCATGTTCCACTGTTGAAATTTGATGCTTCGACGACCGTATCACTTTTGTTACAAATGCCGATTTTGACTAAAAACAATCTAGCACTATTAGTTCGAATCACAAACTTAGGAATTTTGAAAGCTAATAAACAAACCACAAATATTTTGTCTACTACCGTATACAGATCGGAAAACGTATTTTATGAAATTGATAATAATATAAATTGTGTAGGGAAAGGATTACTGTATATTTGTGAAGAATATTTTTCTACTTCAAATTTGAAATTTACTTGTTTAAATGAATTAATTCGTATCAACAGAAATAACCAAAGTCAGATACAAATTACGGAAAATTATGTCAATATCATATACAAATATACACCGGCCAGAGTGGTTTTAGGGCAAATAAAGGACATATTACGAGTAGAAATAAACTACGAAAATTAATTACGCGCAATATAGCAACTAATAACAGTAAAGCAACGTTTATTTCGTACGACGGTTAAGAATCAATTATAGTAGACTCTAATCGAAACAAGAAAGACAATGAAAATTACGTACAAAATAGACCAGTGAATAAATAGTACTTACTACTTACTATTGTTTAAGAACGATGATGAGAAATTTTCTCTCCTAGAAAACAAGCTTAAGGACTTGAAATTTAATTCAACACCAGTAACTTTCAATATTTAGAGAGAAAGCAAAATTATGTTTGGATTCTGACATGATTTTCTGGAATAATTTTCAACTTGATGTTTTTCGTCTAAATCTAATATGGGGATTTCAAGATGGCCGCCATGATTATGATATGCACTAACAGGTTACCCCTCTCTCTTACATCATGTATCGGGACGCTGGATCGTTATTTTCTAATTCGTTTTCGTTTTATATAGTTATTACTACATTTATGAAGCATCTTTCTTGATTTATGTACCTACACTTTCTGAGCACTCAGTATGCAGGGGAGCCCATGATACCTGCCCCGGTTCTTCTGACCATAAGGGTTATCGATAGGTATCGCTAATTCCCGGATTCAGAGGGGTCAGCCGGGACGGTTTCCTTGTTAGTGCAAGGAACAGAAGGAGCCTCCTGCGTGGCCTAGTCGGTAGCGCGCTCGACTTCAGTGAGAGCGGTCCCGGGTTCAATTCCCATTGGGGGCTCAAATATTTCGGTAAGTGTTGACCCAACATTATGAGGAAATTAGGGAACTACTTGAATAAATAAAATTGCAGACTGTGGTCATGCAAGTCGGTCACGCGGTTACGAAGAGGCGTAACGCTAACCACGTAACACTCTACTTGAACATAATACAGCCGTCTGACAGGCCAGGGCCCTTCAGGGGCTGTCACGCCATCCAGTTTAGTAAGAGGAGATAAAAGCAGGGCAGAAGTAGTCAGAAAGCAGAGCCAGGAAACTTACGAGCCGAAATATTTCACGTACTTTAACTGCATATGGTGTTTACCAAAAATATTTTAAATGAGTAGATGGGTTGGTTGATTACATGTGAGTTTTGTTTACATCAGGAATAAGTTCATATTTATCTGGGTTATCATTGAAACGTCCATTAGTTACTCTGATGGTGTAGATTTGGAATAACTGCGCATTAGTGATGGGAACACTTTCGTTAATTACCTATCCGTATAACCCTGTATAACGGCATTCGTTCGGGATGCCAGATGTGGAATAAACCCCGCAGGACTCCCTAAGAATAACTACACTGGTCCTGAAGGAATTTCCTTCCACGCCAGAGGGTAGCTTCAGAGATGGGTGAATGTCAGATAAATAAGTAGCAGAGACGACTTGATCGAATGCCTGAGCGAAAGAGAAACCCCGACTGGAAATAACAGCAAGAGAAATTCTCGAAAAAGTTCTCTCTCAAACATCTGAAGGACTTAGCGAAATAACGTACAAAGATTAAAATCGTGCCTTCAACTCCGCTGTTCGTATGAGGTACGAAGTATAAAGGAAACGCAATATAACACCTGATGAAGCTACGTAGCTACTTAACGAACTATAGCAAAGCAGTCAATATTACGACTCAGATACCCATAAAATCTAGAAAAAAATTACGTATTTCTATTATGTAAGTTGGCTGCGAAAGAACTGGTGATTAGTATGATCAGTACAGATATTTCTTACAGCATGCACTATATATTATGTATACTAAGATCTAGTGTAAATGGTTTGTTAAAGTAACAGGAATCAATACCGTTTATTTTTGTATGACATTTTGTTCAGATATGCCCTATAGATGAGCATTCATCGGCAAACAATAAATTTAGTCGAAAACGTCTTTAGTTTTATAATCGTTTTTCTTCTTCTTCTTTCCAGATTATTACACGTTTTGCTTAGGCTCGAGGACTAAGAAAATAAATTGTTAAAAAATAACTATCAACAGATTAAGAAAACTACGATTATTTCATCAACTAGACAAGATAACTGATTTTTACAAAACTACTGTCCGAACGTATGTCGATTATGCCTTTAAACAAGATGTAATTATAGGAACAATTGCTTCGTATTATTATCAGATCAACGGACAAACTGTTCTTACAAACGACGCTATACAAATCAGTAAGTTTCCAACGATGTACCGAGGAATTCTTTTACAGCTTAATAAAGCTTAATAATTACAGATATAACCATTTATTAATTTATCACCTTATTTCCTTCTCAACAGGGAAACCATTGATTAACAAATAGCAAGATCTTTTTTTTCCCCCTTCGAAATGAGTATCAACTTGATACGGCAATAGCTATCCGAAAATCTGATTTTAATAACTGAAATCTCGCATTCAAAATGCAGTCTATACAAAGAGCTATCAGATAACTGTGTATACACTATCCGGATAATACAATAACTCAATAATTACTTGTGCTCTCACTCGAAGGAAAATATATTACCAAACATTACTCAATTAACTCTAAGCGCCTGGGGATATTTCTTTCCCCTGCAATTATTTCTTATCAAACAGGCAAGTCGATTGGATTATTTTATTCTGTGATATAAGAAACTAAGTCTCGAAGACATCCGGCAACATTCGCTATACATGAAACTACTTTCTACAAATGAACTTTCATGCACACAAAAATGTATGTTTCTTAATTTCCTCATTCAGCACGTATTTTAAGGTCAGAATAACAGTGAGATTAAATGCAAGTTACATATGACATTCGAGCATTGGTTAAGTATGAATCAAATATGACACTCGTAATATCATGTGAATAATAAAAGCTGTAAAAGTTTTCCTATGTATAACAAGGCAATTCTAAACTACTATGCAGCAGTATCGCTTCACCTTGATAACGATGAGTGCAGTAAGGACATTCGTACAAGATTCAGCAGATTTTACATAAAGCGATCATGGACCGTCAATATCTGCAATACATACAAGTTTGTTACATTGTAATTACTTGTAAGTAAGTATACAAACACGTAGAATTTAAAAGTCTTACCAGCAACACTGTTATTATGCAACGAGACAAAATTATTGCCATGTTCTTGTGAATCTTGCACCATGTCAAAGCTCTCGTAACGTATACATCGTGTCGACTAATTTTGTGGCTTAAAATTACCTGAGTTTTCCTGATTTTCCATAATAATTCTTTCCAAATTCCCTGATTCTTAGTATAGTGGAACATGTAAATAATACGCAATGTCATTTATTTAATCCCACCATCACCCAGTCCAAGTATCTTACCATCTTGTACATTATTGGTATTTTACAAGTGAAGAACAAGGTAATTTCTTTAAAATAGAGGATTTTAACTCATTAAAAAAAATCTATTCTGCATTGGGAATCGAACGTACGACCTTCACCCTGCCGGGGCAGTGCTCTTACCAACTATGGACAGGTCCATCTCAAAATTTCGATGAATTTCACTCATAAATTATAAATTTTCCTGAATATTCCCTGACTTTTCCAGATTTATAAAATTCCCTGAGTATTCCAGGTTTTCCAGGGTGGTAGACACCCTGCGTTGTACGTATTAGGACCAAACTTTGTAATTACATACTGTGACGCGTCATTGAGGTACTTCAGGTCCCACAGTTGACAGTGTTGCCAATCAATTTAAAAAAAAAATATTTACTACTTCCATTCAGTTCGACGTATCCCCACCAAGACATATTCGATACAATCAAATACTTGTTGTATGACAAAACAACATTTTGGAAGAAAAAAAAAACTTTAAAAACTTTTTTACAACACTAGGTATACCCTGTGCAATGCGCACGCACCGTGAACAGCGCATGGGGTATGTGGAGGTAGCGATCCACATATTCTCGACCAACGGCACGAAGTGAGATGGGGTGGTCAGTCCCACGTTCGGCTGCCTTTACCTCCCAAACTGCCCTGCAATACCAAAGACTGGTACTCAATTTGATAGAGGGCTGAGTATATCTCAGAGCAACAGGCATGAGTACACTGAAGAAAATAGTCCAATGTCCTGGCCGGAATTTGAATTACATTTCTTGAAATGTTCTTTCATTCGGGCAACTAGACCTGCACCCCTTTTTACCCAGTCCATATTTGTCTTTTACGGTTTTATTATTTTCGGAAAGATTAACTTTAATAAAGTGTATCGAGATTAAATCCTTTTTTCTTCCTGTGCAACCCAATGATCATGAGTATAAGCGAACAGCAAAGAAGCAGAGAACCTAATAAATTCTACATAAACTCAAAGCACCGAATAAGAAATTATTATCAAATCTGAACAGTTACTCGCTACTGTCCCTTTCATATATATATATATATATATATATATATATATATATATAGCGCAATGTAATCATAGAAATAAATACATGCCCATGAAGTTTTTCTTTTTCTGTCAGTTTCTCACAATAAATAAAAAAGGAAGAATTGAAATACGAACATCTTGTTTCATGTTATTGCTGGCGAATTAATATCTCCTCCTCCTAGCATCCAACCGATAAAGAACAAATCAAAACAACGCATTTTATGTCTCCACCTGTAGGCTTGAGGCGCCATAATACTAATTATTTTAAAAACTAGCTTTCACACGGGACAAATTGCATACGTTTTACTGGTAAAAACACACCCTTTCGTACTGTCAAAAATAATATAACTCTTTCAAAGAAATTAAAATTAGCATTTTTTAAACACGGCTTTAAAAAACATTGTTTAAAACAAATGTTCAAAATGTTTAAAACAATCGCATCTGTTTAAAACAGTTTGTTTTAAACATTCCAATCCCGGTAAATACTAAATAGTGAACCTAATAATAATAATGAAGATACTCAACTTCTAAATAAATACTTAGCTTGTTGTGACCTACCATGTTATGCTTGGTGAAATTACGAAATTCCATGTATTATAACAATGAGGTTGAAAATGAAAAACCTTTGACACTGTTATCTCAAATTTTCTTTGTCTCACCCCATTTTCTGTTTTTTGATTTCTGTATTAGTTTAGAAGATACATATTTTAGTTATAAACGCTGTAAGTTATATATTTAGTTCGCTAAGTTTTCTATCATAATAGTAGTTAGGGAATATAACACACGAACAAAGAAATAACGATATTTTACGAATTCTGTATATAAAAATAATATATTCAAATAACGATCTAACCACCATGTTTTTGAAATACGCCACAGCGACTCTGTACATATGCTACTGTAAACAAAAGCTATTATGAACATTTATCATCAAAAGGAAAATTGTTAATCGACATTCATGACTCACAATTATAATAATCAACCACTACAAGATAGCAGGTATTATTTCTACACTACTCATATATAAAGGACACTAAACTAACAGTGCGAGAAGGTACGAAAATGATAAACTTTGTTAAAAAATGAACGAAAATAGTGAAATACGAATTAACAAAAGTGATGGAACTATAAACGAAAACTACATAGACAATTAAAATGCAACTTATCCGTATACTTTCCAGCATTGTCCATGTTGTTCTTCCTATGAAGTGAAATATCTAATAGTGCGAAAACGATGTTGTCAGCTTGTAAAGTCACTTCTTCACAAGGTGGCAACGCTGGTTTCGTATTACTGAATGCTTCACTTCATAGCAGGAAGGGCAATATGAACAATGGTAGAAAGTATGCTGCTAAGTTGCATTTTAATTGTATCCATACTTTGTTTTAGTGGTTAATACGTATAAGTGATTAATAGTTTGAAAGGTAGCGCTACGATAATATCATGATCCATTCACGTGAAATAATATTACTCAGTACTGAAGGAAGTTACGAACAAGTTAAATATTAGTTTTAATTTGAATTTTGCTTATGGTTTTCAGGAATCTTTCGGACAGGACGTGTAGGGGAAAGGAGCAGGAAGATAGCGACCAGGACCTTACTTAAATATGCCATTGGCCATTTTCTGTTAACTTCATATCGACTGAAGACTTCAGTCTCTGCTCTATAGCCTTCTCTTACTCCGTTAGCCTGTCCGTTCTTATGAGAGAAAAAATGAGACCAGTACGGGTCTTATTTCAAGGTAACATTCCGGCACACGTTGATGAGAGAAAACATCAGCTAGAATGGATGATCTTGGATTCAAACCCAGAATTTCTCGATTACGAAGTGAGACAACATATTCAATCATTCCTCAATTATTTGTGAATGTAAGTGAAAATTTGTGAATACTTACCGGGTGGATCCATGAAGTCAAAATGTACCAAATCGTCGATTCCGAGTTTTTTCAGCTGTAACACCACAGACCCAAGATTTGAACGTAGAATTTCGGGATATGTATTATCTTGCATCTCCTGTTTGTAGGCTTTTTCTGTATACAACCTGAAATTTATTCAATAGAATTAATATCGACCTTCTAGTAATTTAGGAGCGTCAGAAAAAAAGTACGCCCAAAAAATATCTGAAATATTTCTTTGCTTTGCATTTACCTTAGATTTGATAATTACACGAACAATTAACTATACTATTTACCCGTAAATTGTAAGTTTCGAACTCAAACATTAAATAATAAGCGATATGGCTAATGCATTATTTAAGATTACTTACAACTTCCCTTTTCTTAGGGAAGACATGGTAGGTAAATTTGATTCTACTTGCATGAAGTATCATGAGAATGTTCATTGTACTACTACTACAATAATAATAATAATAATTTTATTTACGTACAGTGAATAGCAATTAAAAGCGAATACAACACAAAGTAATCAAAAGTAAAAGAACAGTTACCATAATATTTACAAGCAAAATACTGTATAAGAAAAGTACACATTAACAGTAGCTGACGAAAAGTCTATTCATAAATACTGATTATAGGCTTTTGCCAGTCTATACAAAAGACCGCCTCTAGCATCTTTGGCAGCAAGAAAATTGTGAGAACTGGTACGGTTATTTTTTCTAACAGATACGTACAGTTAATTTTACGAGTTAGCAAGTCGCCTGTGAATTGTTTGACTATATTGCTTTTTCTTTTGTACAAGCAGGCCGGGGAGCGCTTGTAGTTGTCAAAATAGATGAGAAAAATGACTGAAAGTTTTAAAAAGTGACTTGCTTTCCGCATTTTAGGTCCTAATACCTATATTATAGTGTTTTATTTTAGAATGGCGCTACTTCCTGAATTTAAAACGTCAAAGGAAGCATATGGCTATTGAGGACCTTGTCAATTTAGTACTTGGTACTGTTATATAGTATTAATTTTCCTTTCTAAAAATTACTTTCATTTCAAAAGAACCCCTACTAAATAGGCCGGATAAAACCAGTTAAGGTCCTGGATCTTGAAACTTTGGAGGTGATATACTAAACTTGCGTACTACAGTGAGAAAAATAGTATCATTGGAAAGCTAATTTTGTAAGCCTGCCAAATCTGCAATAAAATGTTTGTGTATTTTACTTTAAACAATTAAAAATTTGTTTCGCGTAAAAAGCATAGAATTTGATGTTACATTTATTCACTGCGAGATCTGCAAACTGTTTACTTCTCTAATCAGATAGCTTTTGCTGGTCAGATAACTAATTTCTTTCAATCAGTTCAGTAAACTGTTTATATAATTTATATTGTCTTCCTGTAATGGTAGTGGGGGTGCTTATAATGCAAAGAATATGTTGTACTGGTATCTAACATGTTTCTTCTCTTTGTGGCCAATAGAACGACAATGCTGGCCCATTCAGATGCTGAAATTTCACAGACATTCTCTTCAGTTTCTTCAACCTTCTCCACAAAGCCCACGTACCATTGGTTGTCATAAATATAACAGATGTAGGAATTTGTAGCCAATTGCTTCATATGGACATCACAATCCACAGAAATATGACTTTCAAACTGGAATATCAGAGCAACATTCCCTAGAACGTTACATCTCCTCCGTAATCTCTGCCAGCACCAATAGAGAGTTCTCACAGCAGATGGCCAACTAACCTAACCCATAGCCAACGCAAAGCCCTTGTAGCGCTACGCGAGAACCGTGACATAATGGTCCTCCCAGCGGACAAGGGGTCCACTACAGTAGTCTTAGACAAAGCTGACTACCTCCAGGAGGCTTACCACCAACTATCCGATCCCAACACCTACAAGCCCACAGCCACAGACCTCACCTACACCCACAAACAGAAAATTTCCGCTTTAATTACCGCTAATGGTCCTCATGAGGGTCTCCACGTACCCAGACCTTTTACCTATTACCGAAGATCAACAAACCAGGTAACCCCGGCAGGCCCATTGTAGCCAGCTATAATTTCCCTACTGAACCCATTTCCGCAATCGTTTACTCCTTCCTTCAACCTCATGTTCAAGCGCTGCCTGCCTACATACGCGACGCCTACCAATTCTTAGAAATCATCCGTAAATTACCGCCTCTTCCTTCCGACATACTGCTTTGTGCTATAGATGTTACTTCCTTATATACCAACATTCCTCATGGCCATGGTCTAGCAGCTATGGAATTCTTCCTTCACCAGAGACCCAAACCTCATACTCCAACCACAGTTTTCATTCTTAACCTCAAGCGCGAAAATCGATCCTGGCCTTAACCTTCAATAACTCTCAACCTACCGTTTCCTCTACATTTTCAACACATTTCCTTATACGATCCCACCCTGTACTTACACGCTATACGGTTGTAAATTGTTCCAAGCTCCGGAAATCTACGCGGTACAGCAGTCAGTTGTTCTCCAAGCTTGATGCGCTGTCCGCTACATGTCGCCACTGTTTCTTAAATCTTGTGATTTGTGAACACGTGCACTTCGCTCTCGTCATCTACACATAACTAAGTGCAACTGTGTGCAAGAAATATCGTTGTGACTTGTATATCTTTGAATATGTGTCTGCTCTACTATGGAACATATAAGCTGTGAGTATTTTCCTTCATTTCTCTAAAAAATTTACCTTAAATTGCCCTTCCGGCTTTCATTTGTGCTAGTGATATACACGTATATATTTAAACAGTATACTGAACTGATTGAAACAAAATGGTTATTTTACCAGCAAAAGCTATCTAATTAGAGAAGTAAACATTTTGCAGATCTCGGAGTGAATAAATGTAACATCAAATTCTATGCTTTTTACGCAAAAACAATTTTTTAATTGTTTAAAGTAAAATACACAAACATTTTACTGCAGATTTGGAAAGCTCACAAAATTAGCTTTCCAATGATACTATTTTTCTCACTGGAGCTATGCAAGTTTAGTAAATCACTTCCAAAGTTTCACGGTCATTGTATTTTAAGCCATGCATAACGTATTTTATTATAGAAGATACTCACTGATTATGAAGAAATAATTGAAATCTGATATAAGTTTTGAAATCAGCACGTTTTAAACCATAAGCGTCCTAATTTGTAGGTTTGTAGTACATGTAGTGAACGTATAGTAAAATAAATTGCAAAAAGTACTTTTCGTTGACAATCGACAGCGGGGTTCTCCCATTTCTGACCAAAATTAAGAAAATTCATAACTTTTGATCAAATCAAGATATTGAGTTGAAATTTTCACGATATAATTTTTTTTTTTTAACAACAATAAGTGTACCAAATTTCATCAAAATCTGACATGGTCTGGATGATCTGACGTGGAATGACCCTATGCCTATTTTTTTTATTGTTTTAATAATAATAATAATAATAGAAATAATATTACTGAGGAGAAAGTTCTCAAATACCATACCTGAAACATTTGCCTGGTCTGGTTCGACCAGCTCGTCCGGCCCTCTGTTGAGCTGATGCTTTACTAATGGGAGAAACCAACAGTGATTCTACTCTGATTCGAGGATTGTAAACCTGCCAAGAAATCATTACGATGAGAAAATATTAGTTTAAAAATTATTCAACAGGAAATAAATTACAATCTGAAATATCGCTAACTGCGTCGAACTCGTAAAGTTCGGAAGTTATAGATTTTCGAATTACATATTTAATAACAACCCAAATGCTTATCTAAATTATAGCCGTCTATTATTGCGAAAACTATCCATATGTAGCCAATCTTTGTAGCAACTAAAAGGTTCGAAAAAGCTATCTGGAAATGAGAAATTTTGTGAAAAGAGAAGAGTGAACTGATAGTTATCTAAAAGAAAATACATTCTTTCTCTCGCTCTTTCAAGGATAACATTTTATTAACAGACATGTAAAAATGGCATCTTATTTCAGTTTCTTTCTTCCGAGTCCCCTTGGATGGAAACAGTGAGGATAAAAAAATAAGAGGAAGAATTTGTATTTTATGCCATACTGGCTCTACGGCAACAACAGTCTCAAAGTCTGAGAGACGCCGTGGAAGAGAATGGAAAACGAAGGTATACAGTCACAACTTACGAGTATCATCGACATTTGCCTGATAAGAAGAAAAAAAAATCACCAAAGTGAATCTTTATATTCACTTATGGCGGGTGAATGACCGGAAGAGATGAAATTGGGTAAAATGTGAAGTAGCAACGTATTTCCATTTTCTGACTTTGAAGTCTCTAGGTAGATTCCAGATGCTTGAAAAATTGCTCTTGTCACCAACAAATATTCTACTTTATCTCTACGCAATTCCAAAAGTTGGATGAGTTAGACAGCAACAGAATCAATAGTTTAAATTTAAATTTTGCCTCATGAAGGGATTTTTACCACGAATATCGTTAGTTATCAAAGATTTATATGTTTGAACTTCGTATGTTCACTTTGAAGTGCTATTTCATTTCATACTGAGAGAGTGATGGAATAAAAAAAAAAATGCAAATTTTTATATACCAGGTGTACAAGCTTAAATCCGCTGTTTTGTAGTCAGCAAAACATATGGTGTGTTCATATAAAGCACAAAGCAAGTTATTCAAAGTATTTTCCCTCGCTAGCTACACGTTTTGCCCACCTCTCGGGCAATTTATGGATACCACGCCAAAAAGTCCTGCTCTTTCGAGCCAAACCACTCACCAAGCCATTTGCGGACGTCTGCATACGAATCAAAGTGCTGCTCAGCGAGGGCGTGGCCCATCGACGCAAACAGATGGTAGTCTGTAGGGGCCAGGTCTGGTGAATAAGCGGGATGGGGTAGCACTTCCCACTTAAGTGTCTCCAAGTAGTTTTGGACCACTTTTGACGTGTGCGATGGGGCGTCGTCGTGGAGGAATATCAGCTTGTCATGTTTTTGTTGATACTCCGGCCTTTTTTCACACAGAGCACGGTGCACGTTGATCAGTTGTTTGTGGTAGCGGTGGGCGGGCATTGACAGTTTGACCCGGTTGCAACAGCTTAAAGTAGACGATACCCTGTTGATCCCATCAAACACATAGCGTCTTCCGTCCGAAGCGATTTGGTCTCGAGGAAGATGTTGATGGTTGGCCGGGATCAACCCGGGATTCGCGAAATATATCCACTTTTCATCACCCGTCACAATCCGATGCAGGAACGACTTTGTTCTTTGTCTGGCGAGCAACATTCCAGCTGCCGATCGGTCAATTTATGCGGCACCCATTTTCCGATCTTCTGAACCTTTCCCATGGCACGTAGACGCATGGAAATGGCTGCTTGAGTAACGCCCAATTGCTCGGCAAGCATTTGTTGCGATTGGGTATCATCCTCGTCCAACAGCGCCTGCAATTGATGATCTTCAAACTTCCTGGGCCGATTTTCACGATTCTTGTCACTCAGGTCAAAATTGCCGTCTTTGAACCGGCGAAACCAATCTCGGCACGTTGTTTCCGATAAAACAGTCATCATAGGCCTCCACAAGCATTCGATGCGCGTCGGCAGCCGATTTCTTCAAGTGGAAGCAGAAAAGAAGAGCTTCCCGCATATGCTCTTTTTCTGGCACAAAACTAGCCATGCTTACCAACGGCACACTGTGTGTTGTTGTCTGCACTTGCTGATTATGTTCACTGATTCGTGTTGCCAGAGGTCCAACTCATCCACACAATAGGTCTGGCGTGCCCATGGTAGCTTCATATGCTCACGGACGCCATCTATGGGCAAACAGCGGATTTAAGCTTATACATCTGGTAACTAAGTTTTCCTATTATTTGTTTATTTTAAATCCAACTAAGTTTCAGCTTGCGCAACACACTGTTACCGAAGGGGAGGAAATGTTACAAGATAGCACGGAGAGAATCAAAATACTTCCATCTGAAATGTACATTTAGTTGTGATTTGTACCAAATATACTTAAAAAGCAATTTTTGGAACAGTGCAAGCTTGCATTGTGCAAGCATTAAGACGCTGCATTATAGTGCATATATTCAACTTTTTAAACGCAATATTTCTGCGCATTTAAAGTACATAAACCTCACTTCCAGTAACAACTTCGGTCCTCCCTGTATAACTAAGCTGATAGTTCAAAATACCACACGATCAGTGTCCCAGCTGAGATTTACACCCAGAGCTGCCTGACACATTGACTGAAGTCCGTAGGGTAAGAATATTTTACAACCGTGGTTGCCATTTTCGATAGGTGTACTGTTACGATGACCGTTTTCGAACTACTCCCGCCACCAGCACGCGGGAACCAGTTTTTCTTAATTTAAAATCAAAATTTCTTTGAAGTGAAATACATATTAAAATTGTAAGTGCTGCACTTCTTCGTCTATTATCAAATGAGAATACAAACAATATACTGAAATCGTAGCAATTTATACCTTTTGCTTTGCAAATCCAGGATCTATCACAAACACAACTCCGTCGATTGTCAGGGACGTCTCAGCAATGTTGGTTGATACGACAACTTTACGACCAATGCCTCCATTTTGTTTGGTTGGTGGTGGTGGTTCGAATATCCTTTGTTGTAAATTTGGAGGGAGAGTCGAATACAATGGAATGCATTTCAATTCACCTACTTCGGGTCCTAAGTTATCTACCTCACGTTTTATTCTCTTACATGCTTCCTCGATTTCCTGAAAAGAAATATGAGTTAAAATTAGTAAACAAATCTTAAATTTCACCATTCTATTTCCCTTTCGATATTTCAATATTTTCTTCGGTATCTTTACCTAATATACGTAATGAAAGATTTGAAGAATATTATCATTTGAATTTCTCTTCACTACAAATGAACGAAATCATTGTGAAGCCTCATTAGCTAAAATTCAGTCGTCAAAAACGAAATGCAACCTCTTCATGAAAATACATGACGCAAACTCAACGAAAGACCACCAAGAATGAATTAATGAATTTTATTTATGGGCTTTAGGCGCCATCTTAAACTCAAGCGGAGATAGGACCGAGGAGATGATGTCTGAAGGAAGACGGCCAAGGACTAGTTTGTACGTACCATCTCGGCATTTGCCTGGTGTGACTGAGAAAAAACTATCAGGATGGGATGTCGTTGGATATTTTCCACGATCTCTCTATTGCTAAGCCAACGCTCCATTAACTGTGCTACGACCACTAGGTACAGAACACTAAGATCAACTAACTACTTCCATCTTCATTGATAGCTTCACTCATAATAGATTTACAAAACATTGCATGTGTAAATGTCCTATAACGTTGTCTACTTGCACTAAGTTTCTTTTAGTTCAAATGTCTGTGTAAAATAACTTCTTGTTGATCGTAAATTAAAAAGAAACGAAAAAAAAAACACACACCAAATTAATTCCACTGCACTAGCTTTTTAAGTTTTACTTTGATTTAATATACAAAAATCTAACTCACCTCTTGACCTGTAAGGAAAAGAAGAATGTCCCCTAAAATTTCTTCGCACATATGAATTTGAATCACAGTTCGAATAGCTGCTTCTAGATAGTCTCTTTCTGGTTCTGGGGTATAAAAAATTTCCACAGGATGAGTTCGACCAGGTACATTCATCAATGGTGCGTTATCAAAGTAGTGCTGCAAAATACAAGAACATATTGTATTAGAAAATTAGTGTAGAACTACATGCACGAATTTTGACATCACACTATGATAATACGTAACTAGTCAAGTTCATGTGATGGTTTCTTTCTAAAGAAAAACAAAAAAACTGTACTTAAAGGTAGATACGAAGTAGGAGTGTTCGGAATTTCGGAACGGAATAGACTTCGCACTTCCGAACTGAATGGTCACTACCAAGGGTAACCACTTTATCAACGATCAAGAGGAAAAATTCTCACAAACTTGACTACAGTTAACCATTTACCGATCCATACTGCTTATCTACACTGGATCAGAATTTAGCAGGAGACTTAAAAATATCATCAAGTTTAATCCCACTCAATGTATGTCGCCTCAAATATTTACACAAAGTCGGAATTTTTATTAGCGTTACTGGTGTTTGTAGTAAGCTTCTTTTGATTGAATTTCACGTTATTTTTAATAATTAATTGGCTCTGTGGTTGATGCGACTTTTTTCAACGCTTCCGGGAGTACTGAGCTCTGCACACATACTGCTCAAAAAGATGTGATGAGTTTCATTTGATTAAGGAAATAAGCATTTAAAACGATTCTTATATAATAAGAGGTCCTGTCTCTTGAAGAGAGTACAGAGAGGCTCGGTAATAAAAAAAGGTAAAGAAACTCGATTATTATACGTCCCGAAAACAATTAAAAAAAAAAAAATCTGAGCAAAGTCGTACTCGAACTGAACTCTAAGCATTATAATTCCTAGCTTGAACTCCTATTAGAGAATGTAATTATTCCACATGAAGTACGATATGTTCAATTTATTCACGGGTGAACACCAAACGCTCCTTACGACTCCTAACGAGGTGAATATAGTGTGATGCTTGTGGATATACGATTACTGGATTATCTTTACGTTTTGGATTCAGTACTTATTTCTAAGAATTTCAATTCATTGTACCAACTAAGCTTTGATTCCTAAAGTTTCTGTCAATAAGCATGGTGGGGGAAATAATTTTATTAACACTTCAAGGAATATATTCACACAATGAACGAATTTTATATATGGCCTTTATGTATCTTTGGTTCAGGTCAGGATGAAGAAGAAAGGATGGGGAAGGTCGCAGCCAGGGCATTAATAAATATACAATCTAGACATTCGCCTGGTGAAACTGAGGAAAAACCTGGAAAACCTCAGTCCGGATGGTTCGCAATGGGGGTTCAAATTCACCAATCCGAAGTTCACGGCCTGGACTACGGGAACTGGGTATATTCACATGAAATGAATATAGTATAGGTGACGGTACACCATAACTGGCTCACTGACTTTGTAAAATCAACACCATAGGCTTTGGAGAAAGAGATCCCCCACCCTCTCTCTCTCTCTCTCTCTCTCTGATTTACAGAACATAGAAGGAGTACAGAACATGCGATCATTACCATGTTTTTACTGCAGCTCAATTTGTTTCAAACAGTATGTTACTGACGGTCTCACACCGATACAGCGAACTACTTGATATTCTTTAGATTGGGGTGCTTCAATTCAATACTCATCAGACTGTTCAAATATCTTGTAACTGTAGTAATATATTGTAATAATATAACTGCTCTAGTTACTGGCCGAGATATGATCGAAATCGAAATCAACGTAATTTTCAGTTAGGTTATAGCAATCAAAACGACAACTTAACTTTAGCCCACTAATCATGTTATCAACAATATCAGTCGGATAAATACTAAATTCCAAAGCATCCTATGTTTATTGCATTAAGACTGTTAACTGATACGCAATCGTAATGAACAATGCACTTCGCTTTCAATGGTCAACAACATTTGTTTATCATGGATACCAGTATTTACTCTTATATCTCAGTTCTGAAAGATAATATAGTGCATTAGTATCATATTTCATGTACGCATTCAAATATTACCTTCAAATATGTGGAATCTTCAAGTAAATATACAAATCCGCTTGATCCATACATATCAATACATCAATCCAAATTTACAATAACGTACATCGACATTTTTTATCAAGACAAAAACGATTAGTAATTCCTGGATTTCGTTTAAAATCCTAACAATGTTGAACATACCTTTTGGTCTAAAATGATGTTACAAATTTATATTTGATAATTTGCTCAATGTTATACTCATATCCATATATGACACTACTAACATAGCTCCGTTTCGTTCACTGTCTTTTAACTCAATATCACAGTATTTCCTCAAAAAACTGCCACTAGGCCCCGTAAGTTCAAATAAAGGCGGTGGTATCTCAAATCGGGCAAAATCACGAAAAAGTTGTCAGGTGACCATGAGCAATATCGTTCAAAAAAATATATGTGAAAGGCCCATGTGTGTAATGAACATTCCCAAGATATTTCAGAAAAATATCCAATGGGGGGCAGTGATATTCACATTCCAAGATGGCGTCGCGCCCCGAAAATGACACCAATGAAAATACAAGAAATCAGTCATAACTCAGGAACCGTTCCAGATACAGCAGTGATTTTAGCACCGTTGCAAATCTAATTAAATCTACATATAGTTGTGGGAAGCACGTTGCAGTACAGCGAAAGGAATTGTGGGAATTAAGGAAAATGGCGGGGAAAAAATGCAATTTTCAAAAACCAATAACTCAAAAACCCCACCCTCATTTTTTTTTAAATCGCGGAAATATCCAGGAAAGGGTACACTATGAAATAAAAACGTAAAAAACGGTAGTATTTTTAGTATGAGCCATAATGGAAGATGCTAGAACATGGTTTGCGGCAAACATGTACCCATACAAACGACAACCTAGCGAAGTGTGCACACATTTAAAAACAAGGGAAGACATCCAATGGGAGATAAGAATATGTACAGTACTCACCAATGTAATTAAACCCCTTTCCAAATGCTAAATGCTGCCTCAACTGCTCTAAGTATGTTGTGTGCCAGCCGCTGATGGTACTTGCTTCTTATCATTCTCTTTTCCAGCACTGAATTCAGGAAGGGCGGCAGGTGATACTTTGTAAAGCAATATTAGATTCTATAGACAGTTGAATTCGTGGGCAGTGCCCATGCTCTACTTGCAATCCACAAGGTACGGGAACATCTAGTTCAAGGTGGTATCGATT
>JAGDQP010003740.1:42030-69973 GCA_022664845.1 Lepisma saccharinum
TTACTTATATTTCAGATGGAGCGGCATCGCATTTTAAAAACAGGTATCAGCTATTTGAGTTTGGAAAAAAATATGAATGAAATGAAGCATAAATGGTTATTCAGTGCAACAGGACATGGCAAAGGGTCCTGTGATGGCATTGGTGGGCGGGTGAAACATTTTGCATCAACACAACTTGCGAGGTAAGGACACGTTAATTCAAAATTGTATAACATTTATTGGTGAAGTCGGTAAATATATGCCTAATATTACTTTACTACATGTGTTACTTGAACTTTAATGAATGGACAAAAGTACCAGCGGCGGCTGGCATTCAATCTCACCACGTTTGGGTTGCAAGCTCCAGCAGCTCCACCTCAAGCAGTGTAACTATGGCAAGACACGCGAATCACACAGGTCAGGCTGTTTTCTTCCCAGTGTGCTCCCAAGTAAAATCCTTCCATGTCGGTGACTTTTCTTAGAATGAATTTATTGCATGACTTTACGATGATAATTGGTGGGTTGGGATGGTGACTGGTGTACATTTTGAGCATGATGATGTTACTGTCAATTTCATGCATCCACATGGTCCAGCAAGTGGCTTCCGATGGCCACAACATGATGACAGATTACGAGTGTGTGTGAAGAATGTCCTCATTCCCCTGTTCCTATCACAAACACAGGTCGGTTGCACACCTTTCAGTCAACAGACTTAGAGCAGTTGCAGCATTTAGCATTTGGAAAAGGGTTTAATTACATTGGTGAGTACTGTACATATTCTTATCTCCCATTGGATGTCTTCCCTTGTTTTTAAATGTGTGCGCACTTCGCTAGGTTGTCGTTTGTATGGGTACATGTTTGCCACAAACCATGTTCTATCATCTTCCATTATGGCTCATACTAAAAATACTACCGTTTTTTACGTTTTTATTTCATAGTGTACCCTTTCCTGGATATTTCCGCGATTTAAAAAAAAATGAGGGTGGGGTTTTTGAGTTATTGATTTTTGAAAATTGCATTTTCCCCCCGCCATTTCCCTTAATTCCCACAATTCCTTTCGCTGTACTGCAACGTGCTTCCCACAACTATATGTAGATTTAATTAGCTTTGCAACGGTGCAAAAATCATTGCTGTATCTGTAACGGTCCCTGAGTTATGACTGATATCTTGTATTTTCATTGGTGTCATTATCGGGACGCGACGCCATCTTGGAATGTGAATATCATTGCCCCCATTGGATATTTTCCTGAAATATCTTGGGGATGTTCATTACACACACGGGTCTTTCACATATATTTTTTTTGAACTCATGGTCACCTGACACCCCTTTGCCCGATTTGAGATGAAAAGGCCCCGGTGTCAATAACCGACCACAGCCGTCTACTTCTTTAACACATGATACGATAAAGAATTTTGAATTAGAAGTCGCCGTAGCTCAGGCGGTAGCATCAGACTATGAATCGACCGGTCCGGGTTCAAATCCCAGCCAGGAAGCTGGAGACTTTTCTTCAGTGCTCCTATACCTGCCGCTCTGAGGTGCACTTAGTCTCCTATCGAACAGTACCAGAAGTCGAGCGTGGGACTGATCACTCCATCTCACTTCGTGCAATTGGTCGAGAACATCGAGGATGCTCTACTTCCACAACCCCCTAACGCTGCTCACGAAGCGTGCGCATCGCACAGAGGATACGTTTACATCTTTTTACATATTTGCATTCAAAGTACATCAACACGATGCACTTCTCCCACTATTAGCAAACCATGACCAAAAGGTATTTCTAAAAACTAGCAGCAATTTTAGGGGAATTTTGTGAACATAAGAGCGGAATGGAGACTTGAAACGAACAAAGACGAATCCAGACAGTGTAGTCACAAATAGAATCAATGTACGAGTTAAGCGTATACGACCGTATCTTCCTTGCGTTTTGAATTTCTCGTCGTTATAACAAAGGTTACATAATAGAAAGGCTTCTGAAAATTTCAATAAATAAGAAGACAGTTATCATGGTTCAAATAAAGACAATATGAAATTTTACACAATACGGATCGCCAAATACATCCAGAAATTTCCTGGGAACCTGAGACATACTTGTAAATTACTAGATAAAGATTTACCTGAAATTTGCCTGCATCAAGAGTAGCAGACATAATAACCAACTTAAGATCTTGCCTCTGTTTGATCACTTCTTTCAGAACTCCCATCAAGATATCCGTGGCTAAAGTCCTTTCGTGGGCTTCATCAAGCAAAATCACCTGGTAATTTTCCAACATTGGATCAGACATAGCTTCTCTCAGCAACATACCGTCAGTCATGTATCTAAAAGAAACAGCATATGAAATAAAGCTATACCCATGATATGGCAGCACATCTGTCATTATTAATGCGCGAATAAAATATTTTCTCTACTTGTAAGCTATGCTTCTCTTTTTCGTCACGAATGCAATATTTTCTCTTGAGTCTTTAGTGTTTAGTAACACAAATTACATACAGGGTTTATAGCTGCTTTCTTTTGGTATTTGTACAATCTGCAGTCAGTAACATTATAGACTTTATTTTGCCAAAGGCTGATAACAAAAAATAATGAATGCTCTACTCTTAATGTACCATATATCTACCAAAACTATATCAGTTTTAGGGTTCTTTAGTATTAGTTGGTTTGAAGTAGATGGATGTCGATACAATGTGTTTTGATTGTTGGTATAGCTTACCGAACGAAATACCTTTCACCAAATAGTGTAAGCAGCAACCTGAGACAAATTAATTTCATGTGAAATCCCCCCCCACACACACACACAAACACCATGTAAACAATCCAGATTGATTGCTAGTATTGCGTCTTTGTCGTCGATTACACTTGGCAGGGCATATGACGAAGCCGACGGCTAGTGAATTTTCGATTGAGGGATCTTGTGGACGTAGGTCGACGGCCTGCCAAAGCCTATCCAGCTATTCTCCATAATGAATTAAATAATGTTTAGGTGGACAATTAGCAAAGCCTTTCCACAGAACTCCCACAGTAGCGTCGTGTCCACTCCGGTAATTCAGCCGCGATTTGCTTTGATCATTAGCCTGTTGGTATACAAAGACGTAACTAAAGATACGTCTCGTATATGAAAACATTGCATTCTTGAGAATGTCAAAGCACACCTTTGGATTCATGATGATATCGATGCTATGAAGGGGCCTTATTCCTTTTGCGAAAATATCAATCGCATCTCCAAAGTGTATGTTATTGCGCTTCATTGTATGTTATTTGAAAGCCAGATATGTTCAAATATCGCGTAAGCACACTCTTAAGTTATTAAACTCTATCCTTCCCTTTGCAAGCAAAAATAAACAAATTCCCTTCCCCTGTACTTACGTAGAATTTTTCACATTTCCTACCGTTATTCTGTAGTCTAAATAATTGTTAAAATCGTTAAATTTACACTAATATGGTTTTGTGGGAATCGATATTAAAGTATTACTACATATTACTAAACAATAAAACATTGAAAATTACATGCAACTTGAAAGAGTTTTATTAGTCCTTAATTTAATAGTTGAAAATTATTTACCAGATGGAAACAATGCTTTAGGTATACCCATTACTTTATTTCTTTTATTGAATTATGTTTTATCAAAATTTTCCGCACTAAAAAATGCCGAGCACAGTGCAGCACTTTGTTTCCATTGCATGTTCATGTCTAGCGTAAGCAAAAGTCAGCAAAAGTTAAGCAAAGTTTATCTTCCACTCTTTAGTGCTTACGTACTTGAACGACCCTTGCTTGCACCATATGATGTGTCACTACCAAACATGCTTACTTTCGCCGCTCAACAAGGACGCTAGATTATTACCGACCGCTGGACACCATGAGTATATTAATTAGTTTCTTTTCTTTTTTTCTCTCTCTCATTTCACATGCTATTCAACTCTTAACTTGTGTTAGTCCTCTAGAAAACGAATTCGAAGGAAATCCGAAATGACACTACGAGATCATGAGTGATGGTTTACAAGGTAAGAATTAAAAATGTTCCACTAGTTTCTTATTCTTCCTATTACCATTTGTTCTTGGAAGTTCGTTTTTATGCTGCTTCAAGGAAGATTTTGTGTGTGAAAGGGGAGGGGATTAACTTGCACTAAAACCTCATTTATCCGGACGATTTTCAAATAATAATGCAATTTTTCATCAGTAATTCAAAATACCTGTACTCAAGGGCTCGAAAATTTTTCTACTAATCTAGGTGCCAGCGTTGAACACCAGACGCCACATTAATACAAATACAATTTGATGCATAGGCCTACACATTTTGATCTTAAATTACAGTTATCGGTATAAAAAAAACCTACAATCTTAAATTAGTGCACAGGCTATCTATCCATCGAAGGTTACAGCAATTAAAGGCAATATAAGTGAAGTTTTACAAAGCACACGACAGTTCTGTTACTAGCCGCTTGACGCCTGGGTACACAAGGGATGTTAACGGACAACACAGGTAACTCAACGGAGTTAAAAAATACATGAGGTCGAGGTAAATTATAAACTTTGATCTTTGTAATGAATTAATTTTGTTTTTAATCCATCCAAGCACACAAAAATCCGCACTATTGGCAGGTAAAAATTGGGACTAGTAACGTCAAAAAATGCTAGGCGCCAGACTTGTATTTCCAGTCGCCACGGCGACCCAGTATTTTTCGAGCCATGCCCGGACTTCGTATACAAGTGAATGCGTAGTGTAATTCTTCGTAGCGTAAATGTGCAGTGTTGTATTGTATTGGTTCTGAATTTATTTAAATAAATTCCATCTCTTGTCATATAAACCATTTTATTAGTGTATTTCTATGTTTGTAACTGTTTATAACATGAGACAATAGTAAAACTGGTTTATCCAGAATTTCGCTTAACCGGAGAGAGTCCGGTCCCATCAAATCTTCCGGATAAACGAAGTTTTAGTGTACTTACTTTACTTTACTTGGAATTATTTGTGAAACGACAGAATTGAAGAGAGATTAACGATTTTTTTTTTTTTAGTTCCAATTAATCATATTTTTCAACTATCTTCCGAACATACGCGATGTCAAAACAATTTTCAACAATATATATGTACCTGAAAGCTAGAAGTGCGTACGTCACAAATCCTTGTTTTCGCACAATACAAGAAAAAATACTTCCTTCATCCAGAAAGCAAATGGGCAAACTACATAATAGACTTACTTATTTATATTATTTAACAAGTTTACAGGAAGAATCGAGAAACCATTATTTGAAGCCTTCCGAATGCTGTACAAAACTGTATTTATCACGTTTTGGCCAAAATTGGACCTAGGCGTTTCTAGCTCTCAGATACAGGTACAATTCCAATACACTATGAAGTAAATCTACACAATGACAGTTATGCAGATTAGACTAATGAAATATACTAATAATGATTTACACACTGCATATTCTCTCCCCCCAAGGCTAGTGTGTGTAGCTCACAAATTTTTTAAAAATTAAAATAGTTTGCTTACAGATAGATATACATGCTAATAACTATTCTTAAGTTGTATACCAAAGCGTTTATGTTTTGGGATGTAATTCCAGTAGACATAACTGAAGTAAGGTAAACTGGTCATGTAATGAGGACGAAGTGCCTTCTGTACAATTAAGAAAATGTGTGTTACGCCTCCTTGCATTGGAAATTCCCATAGGGTCATTCCAGGTCAAATCACCCATTAATTTAAGGTTATGACACTCACCATCTCAGACTTTGGTGAAACTTTGCACAAATGTTACTATGTCCTCTTATATTACATTACTATGTCCTAAGTACACCTGATTTTTTTTAAACCTATGACTCATACTTCTATGTATATTTTTAAGTATATTGCCGTTTTTTTCGTTTTCCCAGCTCGGAATTGTCAGCCAAATGAGCAAAAAATAAATAAAATATTTAATTTCTCAGAAATTATTGAAGATAAGAAAGAGAGTTCAAATCTCTAAGGTATCTTCCCTAGGCTATTTACTTTCAGAAAAATATGAATGGGTCACCAACAAACTTAATATTTGTAAAATTCTGTAAAATTTGTTTTTTCCAATTTCAAGATATGGATTATAAAAAACGACCACAACTCAACTCTCCAATCAGCTAGAAGCACGATTTTTGTTGCAGATTTTCCCTTAAATTATAAACTATCTAAAATTACATAAATATTAGTGGTTACCATAAAGCTCAATTTTGGAACCAATTTTTCTACTACGTGCTACTACAACAACAACAACAAAAAAAAATATATCGAGCTGAAAGTTCTAGAAGTGAAAATGAAGATCCTGAATTGTTAAAGAAAGCTAAGGACTTTGACATAACAATAGAGCTCCTTAAAAATAAGGTTGGTGAAGTTAATAGATCCAAAAAATGCAAATTTTAACACTAGCCCCATCATCCTTAAATGCTAGCTGGTTGGAGAGCTGAGTTATGGTAGTTTTTAAAAATCCATGTCGTGAAATTGGGAAAAACAAATTTTACAGAATAGGTGTGTTTGTGGTCTATTTATATTTTTCTGAAAGTAAATAGAATAGGAAAGATGCCTTACAAATTTCAACAACTCTTTTATCTTCAATAATTTCTGAGAAATTAAATATTTTGTTTCTTTCTGGTACATTTGCCCAACGATTCCGAGCTGCAACAGAAAAACGGCATTATACTTACGTATTAACATAAAAAAGTACGAGTTACAGCTTCAAAAAAATTTACTTTTATACTAAGGACATAGTAATGAACATTTGTGCAAAGTTCCATCAAAATCTGACATGGTGGGTGTCATGGCCTGGGTGATTTGATCTGGAACCCATACGAATGATCTTAATCGAATAAAAATAAATTAAAAGAAAACTCGAACTGTATTTTCGTAGGCTTTAGAGCAGCTTCACATTTAACCTCTCCCGTGAGAGTTCAAAGCGAAGTAAAATATTAAGTTTCCCTTAGTTTAAGTAATATCCTGCTGTTTACCTCATTTAATGATAGATGGCAGGCCACTGTTTCGAACGCCGAGCCTGCTGAGACACACTGTCCCGTTCAAAAAGGAAACGACGTAGCACAATGACTGATAGTACAGTAAACAAAAAACATGCACAAAAAAAAAAAACAATATAGCTTACTTCAAGATAGTTTTGGCAGATGAACAATCTTCAAATCGAATACTGTAACCGACTTCTTGACCAAGACATACATCCATCTCTTCCGAAACTCTCTGCGCCACAGACATTGCAGCCACTCGCCTGGGTTGAGTACAAGCAACTCCTCGCTTTCCTCGAGCTCGAGAATATTCAACGCACCTGAAATGGAACATCGCCATCATTATTACTTATTAGAGGTTGAAACGGGTAAGTAAAGACATACCGCTGACTATTATGATCAAGACAAAATATCCAGAAACGCGAAGTACTATACATAAGGCCATAAACTATATTTATTTGATCCTGGATATGGTCGAGCTAAGATTTCTTCTACAGCTGCATAATGTAACACCGCTAGAATCCACGCAACATGGCTATTAACACTGCAACAAATTCTTACTGATTATCACGCTTTCCTGTAGATAATGAATACTGATGATACGGATATGAAATATGCAGTAAATTGCAAAACTGATCAAGAAAATAATGTGCAACTTTAACAATTTGTAAAGTATTACACGTTAGAATATTAAGTATACATTCAGTAAATATCTCGTGTTACCATCCAGAATTTTCTAAGTAGATCGTAAGTGCGAAATCCGGCTCTGCAAAAGTGAAGAAATTATTTCATTATAAACCTTACCCGATGTTCCTGACATTATGCACCGATTTCTGGATAATACTGAATACGAATGCAGAATTATACAAAAAAAAAACAACCCCTTTTTGTTTTCATTTATACCTTAAATTACCCTTCCGAATTTCCTTGTTCTTAGCAAATACAAAATGAGAAATGATTTACTAAACGTTGAACCTACAATAAAAGAACATTTTGAGTGATTTACTTATCTGTATATCTTAACAGTATCTTTCGGGAAGTTTTTGGTAATTGCAGTTAAGACTAAAAAAAATGTTGAATTTGATTATAATTCATGTAAGATCTTTTGACAAAGGCCGGGATGGGTTTGGTTGAGGAAAGGGAAAATATAGGCCAGGGCCTTAAGATACCATCCCGACATTCGCCTGGTGAAACTGAGGGAAACAATTAAAACTAAAAGGTTGACAGAAAAGTTCGGAAAAAGAAAGAAAAGAATAGAAAAACACAACTTCACTGATCCGCCATGTTTGTGATTTAATATATGTATTTCAAGCAAATCATTAAAGATCTTTTCCTTACCTGCTGGTCTGCAGCTAATTCTCTCGGTTAGTAAACACTTACAAATAACTAAAATTGTGATATATTGTCAAACGATGGGAAAAATTAAAAGGATAGGTTATGTGGTGAAGAGTAAGGTGTGAATTCATATTGTAACAAAGCATAACAATGAAGCGCTACCATGAGATTATGGAGTAGTGAGCTCTTTCATCTGATAACATCAAACCGCTTTAGTCGACGGTAACATAATACAGAAGTCTTTTCCTTCTGTTTAGAAAGTTTCACTTCGTGCCCAGTGTTACAAAACTTTTGATTTGTCAAAAATGCAGTCATCATCGCCTTATTTATTAAATTTATGGTTAAAAACACATATTTGTTTACATTCCCGCCGGACATGCTTGCGCACAACTAGACAGCCACGTGAAGTACTAAAGGTAAAAGTATGTACCTGTTTAAGCGGCCTCAAATTCAGGAATACCCATTAGAAATTATCCAACTACTGGTGGATAAAATATGAAATACCCGGATAACCTTCGAAACATTATTTTGAAATTATCTTCTCTCGAGATTATCCATTATTTTGGGGTAACGCTAACATTATCCAAATTCGCATTTTACCAGTACAAATCGTCAGCTTCGAGCCAGTAGGTACATGTCCAATTTTTGGCAAAATGGAGTTAACACTGCAGTCAACGACATTGTACTCAAGGGCATCAACCACAAAAGTACTATGTCACAAAACGTTAGAAATGAAATGAATTTACACAGACTTTAAATGGAACTTCAAACTTTAAAACTGTTTTTATCAAAAGTAGCGGAAGTGGACATTGCTTGCACATGCTGCTTAAAAAAAATAAAAACTGTCCCGCAATAAAAACTACTAAATCACAACTTTCATTAATAGATGTCACACACGAGAGGGATATCTTTGCGAATTTTGCAAATATTCTTTAAAGACATGCAACAATACTTTTTTTCCACAGCTGTACTACTACTAACAAGTAAAGTACCCGAAGTGAGGACTCGAGTTGCTCATCAAGTGATACCTTAAATTGAAGCTAGTGACGAGTATAGTACACCTGTGAAATCCTAGCTGCACAGCTCCAATAATAACAAGGTTATGGCGGGTCAAAGTTCAAATAGAAAGCGAATTTAGCTGCTTGTGATGTCCACAAAAGTGATTTAAAAGAGTTTTATTCTGTATTCTGGAATAGCCTGCCTGCCGATCGTGATCAAGTCTTGCTTTTGCTGGATTCATGGAGTGCAAATAAGGATGATAACGTATCAAATGAATTATGCCCTAATCATATAACACTGTTCAAACGTTTAATTCCTGGTGGTAGCACTGGTTTCATCCAAGCACTTGATGTTTACTTCTTCCGTCCATATAAATCATTTATCAGGTTCATTACTGACACAGTTATCGCTTCCTCGGAAATTAATCTCTGGCATCGGGATAACATTTTACGAATGCAGTCCTTCACTCTCTTCCAATTCAGCGCTTCACGATTTCGCAACATGATCAGGTTTGCGTTTCACAAAAGCGGCTACTTGGATGAGGAGCCCGAGCCTTGGATTTCTCCATTGGATTATTGTTTTGATTCTAATATACGTGACGAGTGTTACAAGACCTCATGTGAGAACATCTCTTTTGTCAAGTGTGCTCATTGTGAGCAAAGAATCTGCTTATTACACGCCTTCATTGACGACTTACATATTAATTGTATCAATGTGTAGTACTTTGTACGTGCCTATTTCCTTCAAATGAATCGCATTTCAATTCAAAACCATGTCCTTCTGACGTTTGTTCTGCCTTTCGTTGTGACTTGTTTCAATACAATTCGCTTTCTCTTTGAACTTTGACCCGCCATAACCTTTTTATTTCTGGAGCTCTGCAGCTAGGATTTCACAGGTGTAATATACTCGTCACTAGCTTCAATTTAAGGTATCACTTGATGAGAAACTCGAGTCCTCACTTCGGGTACTTTACTTGTAAGAAAAATCATGGAAAACTTCAGTCACGATTGTCGGCTCCGGAATTGGAACCAATCTTAGTTTTCTGAAAAGAACATTATTTAGTAGAACCATTTCCCTTAGCTACTTCCCGGTTCTGTTTGACATATATGTATTATATCATACATAATACTGTGTTTAATTCCCAAATAAAAAGCATTAATTCTCTACTGTTATATTTACCATTGAGGGATCTGGGTCGTCTTTCCAGAACCTGTCTCTCCAACAAGAACGATACACTGGTTTGTATCCAACAAATTCATAAACCTCTCTCTATACTCCCACACAGGTAGCGTAATTCTTTTCCGGAAAAACTCATAATACCTGTCGCACAAAGAAAAATAACAGTTATTAAAGAATAACAACGTACACAGTTTATATTCTGAAACACTTTCGAAGAAAGAAAAAACAACAACAATTTAAGACCTTGGTGTAACAGGATGTCTACTTGATGTTGATTTTCAAATTCCAGGTTTTGTCCAGCTACTTCTTTACTTTTTCCAGGTCATTAATTTATATCAGTTTCTTCTTGCACACAAACAAAAAATCTTTATCTATTAAAAGAAGCATACCAAGCGCATTTCTTTAAGTCATTATAGAACATGAAAAAATAATATTTATGAACTAACTAAAATGTATGTTTTCGAGAGATTTTAAACAAGAAACTAAAGTAGAATATTCCCCTACCAGAAGGTGGTTCAGAAAAGTGTGCAGTAACAAACAAGCAAACAAACAGTACAACCTAAAAGTATAATTGATATTTTTTAATAGTTTCAACGAAACATTAGTTGAGATCTATCAGATCCAAAATTTAGGAAATACAATTTACCTTTCTGCATCTAAACTAACCAATACTCTTGTTAAAATAATAATAATATTCATGTATACGTAAAATCCAACTTCGAAACACATTTTACTGCATAGTCTTCTTGATGGAGAATGGCCAGTTACTTTATTTACACAAATGCATTTATCTCGTGTATTATTAATTTACAAAGTCTTTTTTTTCCTTTGAAATAAAGGAAATGTGTTTATTTTAGCAAAAACACAATAAAAAAAATCAACTCAAATTCAATTGAATTTAACTATTATGACTCACCTTAAAGTAAGGTTTTTAATGTCATCCTCTTAAGTAGTTGCTTTAATATGAATAGCGAGATCCTTTCGGAACGGACCTCGCTCCGTCTCCAGGCCGCCGTAGAAATGTAGGCTAATTTAAGTATGTCTGTAGCTTTCTGTGAGATATTGTTTGCCAAGCTTAATAAATATGTCAATGTAAGTATGTGGAAAGAAGTGAACTGTTTATTAAAAAAAACACCTCAGTCCAATTGTAAAACTCACTAGTTTTAAATTACGCCGCTGTCACTGTTGCTATATACCAGACTTGTTAAAAAAAAAAAAAAAGTCTGAGCGGCTGCGGACGTATTGGAAGAACTGTTGTCGAATTTCTAAAATGTATTTACGCCATATTTACAAAAAATTCCTGTTCGAGTATAAGAATTATGAAGGTTATGAATTATAAAGAATATTGTACGTACAATGTACAGGTAAATACAGATGTGTTAAAATTCAAAATGGATTAATCTGAACAAATAAGTAGAAGCCTAAGAAAAGAGTGCCTCAGTAAATTAGCTGGTGGTAGTATTTGCAATATGTCACATACAAACTAATCTAACAAAAAAAAAAAAAAAACACGCTTAAATTACATTTCAACGACGGCCTGAAAATGGAGCGAGAGCCCTTCCGAGCATATCCAATTCATATTGAAGCAACTACTTACGACGACGACATTAAAAACCATACTTTAAGGCGAGTAATAATATGGGTCCTCTGTGGGTTTAAAGTGGCTTTATTTGAATTCAAATACTTGACAAAATATATATTAAAGTTAAGGTAATATCAAAACTTAGTTTAACATCAGACCCAAAGTACATAAATACATTAGCCCAATTAGAAAATAAAACAAGACATGCATGATTAGAGGATAAGAGAAAGATGAAATGTGGAAAAAAAAAAAACTGAGCATCAATCACAAATAAGTATGGCTGATATAATAAGCTCGGGTACCCTCGGGGTCGTCACACCCGTACTCACAAGAAATCTGAGTCACTGAGGAGCTTCTCACAAAAATTAATTACAGCATGCCTCATTCTCTGACCTTAAATTCACAAATTCAATAAAGTTTCTTCTAAACGTTTACAAAGTGGAATTAATAAAGTGAAAATTTAAGTTAAACATAATAACTTCAAAAAATAGAGTTTCGTTAGGATTCCAGGCTTTTTCCAGGTTTTCAATATTTTCTAGGCCAGTAGACAGTCAATTACACCAAGGTTCAGAAAATACAATTAAAAGCAGTTTTAATAAAATATGTCTGTACATATGCTCAAATTATTTTTAGCAACGTAAGATCTACGATATTTTATACTAGTTGGTAAAATATTTTGAAGATATGCATTTTTTTTTCTTAACGTTACTGAATTTATAAGTTACCTCGTGCTTGCACTGAGGATTTTAATTTTCATAATTACAAGTCTACGGCAAGTAAATTAAAAGTCTTCACTAGATAATACAAAACGCTGTGCTGGCGAGGTTCCATGTCTGCATTTAGCATTTTTCACATGATCTTTTAAAAAAAATTATAAAAAGAAATTAGAAACCAATGTAGGATGAGACATGCTGTACTTTTCCGATGTATATAAGACGCACTTAAACAATAAATGAAATATGATAATTTTCCCTAATGTGACAATACATAATAAAAGTAACACTAACAATTTGATTTTCAGATAGATCTAAAACTTGTGATATTTCAATGATGGAAAATGTAGGCGATATTCATACCTTGCTAACTGTGACCAACAAATAGTAGTATATGCAGATCAAGAAAATAGGGAAGCTAAAGGATATAATGGATCACCTTCACTAACATCTTATTTTTATATTAGTCCTCTCCCTTGCCCCCGCCCCGAAAATTGCTTAAAAAGTTAATTAAATTTGGCTGACAAGGCTATGAAGTGCAGTAGTTGTGACAAAACGGAACAGTTGTAATTAAGAAAACATTTTATCGCAAAGAATATTAAAAAATACGGCATCCTCATACATTTGGGGATCCATGGAAATTCTTAAGGATGAAACATCATTTTAGATTGACCATCTACAACATTAGTATCAACGTTTACGATATGGCCAATCTCTCAGCGAAATGCCTCTCCACATCGAACAACAACGTAATCCAATTAACAAACGTGCCTTAAAAAGGATAGCAGTCTAGTGACAAAACAGCGCAGCAAATTTAACAAAATTTGAAAGCTAATTAATACTAATATAATATAAAGTTTGGTAAAAGTCGTTTCGGTTATCTTATTCCCATTATAGGAAAATACACAGGACACATGAAAATGATAGGAAATACTTTCCCAGTAACATTAACATATACATATTGAATATCACTCACAGAAAATAATTTAGCTACAGTGACAAAACACAGAATATACTTCTTACCTGGGTGTATACGGGAGACCTGTAAATGGATTCAGCTGAAGGTTTGTTTTCGGTACTACAGGGATACCTGCACTAGACGTTTTCTTATCATCTCTATCCCTAGAATGAATAGAGAGAAATGTATTACGTTATTTCTAACAACCAATAAAAGAAACGAAATTTAAATACTGAGAATTTTACAATCTATGATGCTCACATAGCAAATGAATACACACAATAGAAAAGACATATTTTACTTCATTGAGCTAATCATAACTTGTTTTCTACGTGCGCTGCTTTTTCCCGCCAGATATGATCAGTACAACCAACACAACACTAAAACATCACAAGCGAATACAATATACCTGTTTAAGCAAACTCTATCAAGCTAGCAGACGACCATTACCAGAACATATTATGAGTGAGAGGTACGACTGCAGCAGCGTTCGATTGATTTGAGTGTTGTTAACGCCCTACACCAACTGGTGAGTTTCTGAGGAGGAAAACTACAGTTTCTGGTCAAATGGGCTTCGAAAAATTCCGTTCAATGGACTTCGGCAGAATTGAATACGTGACCACGTGCAAAAAAAGCAGGGGCGGTAACGGGTTGGTCACTCCGAAGGGTTCGTCTAGCAGCTCGATGTCAACAAGTTATCTGAAATTTTCTCAGATAAGGCAAATTTCCCGCACTGAAAGGTACTCATTCACTTTATATTTTCGGACGGAAGTAAGACCAACTTCTGTCAGCTGTCTGGTACGCGACGAAAAGAATAAATACTCACTAAAATAAATACAAACTCGAATCAGATCTCAGCATCATCTATTCTGAGCGTTTAGTATTATTCAAAGCAATTGACTATACTTTGCAGACCACTGACACGTTTAAGGCAGACCACGGGGACTAGATTTCAATTCAATGAATACATGACAGACGCATTTACCCGATTTAGTGATTAAAGTATAAATTATTCCTGCACCACACACACCGAACCAATGCAAGCTCATTATAATTACTGTCTGCAAATGTTCTTTTCTTTCTCGCCCTCCAGCATGGTAGTTTGAATGAGGAGTATAGAAATATTGATCAGGTCTTATCTAGTAGCGAGTAACATGTACTGGGCGCTCATGTAAACAACTCTCAGTTGTCCGTTTGTCATTATAGCGTTCTCTATTGAGGGTGTGCTGCATGAGTGACTATCACAAAAGTTACCGTCAAACGGGAACATTATAGTGTTGACATTTTGTTTGCAAGTAGGTGAAGTGCAACAGACAGCACATAAGCTGTGAGCTGTGTGAAAGACGTTATGATGTGCGGTTTTAAGGAACCATTTAATTCTAACCTTCGCGATAAGAACATCATTCCGGGAAGTGAAATGAGTGAACAAGAAAAGCAAATGGAAGACAGGATAATAATGTTTCTAGAACAACATCCGCTAGGAGCAGACCTTTCTGTTAAAGTTTCCCTTGATATCGAACAACAAGATGCAGATTCAACGGACGACGAACGTAACATCGATACATCAATTTCATCAGAATTAATTAATCACTCCGCTTGTGACATTATTTCATACAAGAAATCGGAACCAAAGTTGTCTTCGAGTGATGATGAAAGTTATTCATCACGTACGTCGTCGGTTGCAACTTATGAACCAAGTCCGTAGAAAAAATTGAAAGAATATATCGGCACAGATTATCGCTATCCGCAGCTCGTTCAAAGTTTCGGTTAGTTACGTCCCAGAGACGAGAAAGAACAGGCAAAGTGTATGTGATGAAGATTTAAAAATATGGGCAATGGAATTTACACACAAAAAAGCAGTATCTAGAAAAAGATAGCTGGATATGTACCATCACAAATTTTAAATACAGATCAGAGTGGATTTGAAAAGGAGATGAGAGCTAGACGCACATTATCGTTTGTTGGAGAAAAGCATACGGAAACCATGGACCAGTCAATCAACGCTCTCACTCACTCTTACACATAAGTACGGATGGTATGTTGCTCCCGAAACTGTTCATAGTGTTACAAGAACTGGCGGGAAGTTTTGGCCCTACAGTTACTAAACAAATGTTCAAAGCAGAAAAAATTATTGTGAAAGCTTCAAAATCCGGTAAAATGAGTTGGCGAGAATTAACAAAATGGTATCAGGAAGCTTTCTTCTCTTTTACAGAAGTGCGCTCTACTTTTGGATTCGTGGACAGTATACAACGATAGCTCCTGTTTAGAAGGTATGCCTCCCAGAAAGACAACTGAACTTTTTCAAATTCCTCCTGGAACTACAGAGAAAATTCAACCTCTTGACAATTTTTTCCTGCGACAATGGAAATCACTTTACCGGCGACTATCGGAATTATTAGCAAGTCGTGAAGATTTACATTTTGCACTTTTTCAGAGGAACAATATTTTAATACAATCCTCCAATTCATTATCAGTTTAGTTCCCCACGATTCCGCGACATGATCTAATATTCGTAGTTTGCTACAGGTTATACATCGCAGCGACCTCCAGATTTCGCCACACATCAACAGTTCTGCTTGACGAAGGAAATCACAATATGTGAACGTGGTGGCTGTACTTTAAGTATACTCATTTGTGCTTTCAATACTCCATCGAGTGTAATCACTCCTGTCATAAGTTCATAGCATAATCTCGTCACGTGCCTAGGTTCTACTACTTGCTTACGACGGTGCATTGTTCAGCGCAAACCCTTCACCAACCTTTGTGCAACGAGGGCTACGCAACAATATTTGGTCTGTAATTAACAACATTCCATATCTCTTCTGAATCCTGCAAAGCATCCCTATCTATTTAGATAGATAGATAAATACGAGGGTCATTGCGAAAGTCATAGCAACTATTTTTATTTTTTTTGTAAATGGTAACGAATAAAAAAATTCTGAAATATGCAAATGGAAGGTGAGTTCATATGTAAACATTACATGTAGGGAGATGGAGGAATACACAAACCACCATAAAGATATAGCTCGAGAAAAAAGACGAAAAAATGATTGTCGTTGCAAACGTGTTTTACAGTCAATTGCAACAGTACACAATAGTACATTACGCGCTTTCCATGGCAGCAGGCGTCTTCCCAAAAATCCACAAGATGGCAGGTCATCATGACACAGTAACGTGACTGACGCTAGATGGCAGTCCCGTCCAGGAGAAAGAAGCGGGAAGAGAGACCACAGTGTGAGTTGAGCAGCCATTCAGGATGGATTTTACCCGACTTGAACAGCACTCTTACGTGAAGATTGCAGTTCTCCGTGGAAGGAATGCGCGACAATGCCACGAGGAGCTTGTGGAAGCGTTAGGAAATACCAAAACTGAAAGAGCCATTGCGTGGGACACGCTTTCGAACACGCGAAGACATTGTCATAGCAGTGACGCGTTAGATCCGAATATTCGCTCACGGTGAGGCCACGGGTATTCAGCGTCTTCCACAGCGTTGGCAGTGTGTGATGGATTCTTTGGGAGACTACTTCGAGGGACTCTGAGATGTCACCGGTACGTGTTCCTGCCCTGTATTGTTGTGTACTGTTGCAATTGAAAGTAAAACACTTTCGAAACGATAAAACTTTTTTAGTCTTTTTTCTCGAGCTATATCTTTATGGTGGTGTGTGTTCCTCCATCTCCCTACATGTAATGTTTACATATGAACTCACCTTCCATTTGCATATTTCAGTTTATTCGTTACCATTTTTGACAAAAAAAAAATAGTTGCCATGACTTTTGCAATGACCCTCGTATATTGGTGCTATGCAAATAGCAAAGCAAAAGTAAAGTATCGGGGATCTTGAAACTAGTAAACGTTCCTTTGCCAACATCTATCATTTCGACGTTGGAGACCTGCAATTTAGCGCGGCATCGTCACAAAGACCATCGTCTCCACAAATGGTGACGTAGCTCCAATGCATTTATTATAGCGGAATTTATACTTCAGAGAAATTTCCCTACATAGATTTTTCATTGTCACGGAATTTATATGGTTTAATAGGGCAAGCATAGATATCTCCTCTCACAAGCAGCATTCTCCGATCATACAATATGCTGCAATATGTGCATTAGGTACAATTTCGATTATCAGTTGCTAAAGCAACACGACCTGCGTCATTACTTCTGGATACATGACGTCATTTGTGACGATGCCGCCCGAAATTTGCGCGCCAATAGCTCCGAAACTACGCATTATTTCGTAACCTTCAGAGAGCCTTCTTTTCTTGTTTTGATGTAAGGAAACACCTTCCGAATTTGCGCCTTAATTTCAGATACCATATGCGTCTATGTGCCTATCAAGGGAACAATCTTGCCGACGCCCTTTGCCCCAAACCTGCTTCCGGGCACAACACCAAGCATCATCATAAACATAATTGACAGACCTTATTGTGAGACTACGGTTACATTTTTCTGGGACAATAAGTGCACACAACAATTTTATAGCGTCGCAAGAATTCCTGTGCATGGGATAAATTCGTTGGATTGCTGCTGTAGTAACTGATTCAATGTCCATTCATTTTCTTTCTTTCATTACTGGTTGTATATTCCTCTTTGCATTCTGTATGTAATTTATGCGATCATGAGCTGACATGCAGTAGAGCAAGGAACAAATATCACTTGCAAAAAAACAAATAACGATTTCTTCTCACTAGTGTCAAGAAGCTGATTTATCTACATTAATTTTTCTGGTTGGAAACGAATGCTGTATACACGATAATTACGGAATCCTTACTTTTGATCCGAATATACACGGCATCGCAACTTGCGTATTTCAGTCAGTGTGCCAACTTAGTTTATGAGACACCAAAAAACTGTTGTTTTTTGTTTTTTTTTAACCCATTTGTACTTTATATGTAATATTTTGTGTGGAAGATTAATTTGGCATCAACTTCACGTGGAAAAAAAAACAGGGTGCAGGTATCAGTATGACCTTCCGTGATACTGCCTTGTAAGTTCAGAATTACTATAATAATGGAATTGGATTAAAAATGTAATATTTCTAAAAAAAGTAAGGTATGGTATGTCACCAATGCCAAAACTAATAAAAGTTTCACGAAATCTTACAATTACTATGCCCAAGATATTTCTGAGGAATCATATCTCGCGGCGAACACTCTTCTAGGGCAAGAAGAAACTGGCGACCAGAGTCTCTGTCCAATAGCCTTATCGGCATTCACCAGGGAATACTCTGGTAAACTTCAGTCCATATGGCCTGTAGGAAGACGACATTAACGTGTCACAGCACCTATAAGCTGTTGCAACAACAAGAGAGATCTGTCACCGCAGATAGTTCCTACCATGACTAAGTCGTTTTTGTGTGTCCTATTCTGTACATTTTTATCAGTACTCACAAGTAATGGCCGCACAGAAAATTCGCAAACGAATAAGAAATAACGATCCTTTGGAGCAGCCAGAATAACAGCTTCATTATCAGGGTTACCAGGGATTTTCAATTTTAATTTTCCCTGACTTTTTCAGGTTGAATTTCTTGAGTTTCTAGTGTATATTTTAGCTTCTAAGATTAGAAAATCTTTGTCAGCTAAAAGTCGTATATAAAAGAAAAAAAAAGCCCACCACAACATCCACCCTAGCCTTTCTGTGTATTTTTATGACATTTATTTATTCGAAAACACATGAACAGAATTGAAAGAAGAAAAAAAAAAGGAACAAAATTTTAAAAAAATGTTACCTTAAAAATATTCAAAACCAAATTCTTCGGGTCGTTCATGCTAGGGAGTTTAGTTGTAAAAGAAAAGTATACTCACAAGGCTTTGCATGGTCAAAAGCAGAGAAGTAAAAATAATGTGATTGATTTTTGGTACTAGTAACTACTAAATTCCCTGACTTTTCCAGGTTCTCCAGGTACCTGGTAACCCTGCACTACTAACCTATTTTAACAATTTCAGCCCGGCGCTGGGAAAGAGACTAGAAAAATGTTTATATTATCGAAACTTCTAGAGATAACACATGAGATTTTGTCAATGGGATCTCAAGGCATTGCCGTGGGTACAATTACCTTTATTTTATTCAAATTCGTGCTGCGGTGAATTTTCTGTCCTCCAATTCATTTTCCAGAGGCGAAAATGCGTTTGGTTTCTATAACACAATCACAAAAATTCAACAAGTATCAATATGCACACAAGAAACACACCGCACAAAACCACAATCAATACTTTTACAAGGCCAACCACATAATCAGAGAAGATAAAAATAGAACGATGCAATACACACGAGGGGAAATCGAAAGTGTATATGTGAAACAAGAGACGAAGTAACTTTCTGACGTTATTGCCCAATGCTTCAGTTTTGATATCTAACGGGGTAATGTGCTCTACACACCAAATCATGTAATAATATCAATTAAATATCCACAAAGAAAACGGTATTTAAAAATTCAAGACCACGACGCAATATAGTGTCAGTTGGATTCTACATAACTGAAGCAGCCGTCGCGATATCGCGTCAATCGGGCTGAAAGTATTAACAAGATGATTTAAAAATAATGTTATGATCTCTGAAATACAAGAACAATCTTGTAACACCAAGTGATTATTATTTTGAATTTTGAATTCCCGATTTCAATTAAAATGTTGCATTCGAGTTCGAAGTACCACCCTTCAAATTTTAAAATTTTTGGTGCAATCATCTTTCCTGCGCGTGGTCAAGGGTACAAAATCCTGTGAGGCGTCCACTGAACGCTGTGGTTCGGGGTTCTACCAAAAAAATTGTAGGTCCCGCCCTTAGAAGTATAAAAGCTAATCTAAGACGTTAATCAAGATAACTCGGTGATGTAAATACTCTGAATGGTGTCCATATTCGTCGTAACTTACACCCACACCCTCCAGCACTAAAATGAGTATCGAAACCTACCTGTCTTTATGCCTATCACCGTCACGATCTTGATCGTAGTCCTTATCATTTTCCCTGCAGAAATAAAAATAAAAAAAGCTTGAAAACACAGTATACACAAGAAAAGTGGATCGTTCTTTGAATGAGTAGACATTACATGTGTACACCACATTAAAAAATACACATATTCTTTAAAGAAGAATCACTAAATTTTATTTGAACAGATTGGAACAAAATACACCACTTGAAAATGTATACATGTCCACAGAAAACACACAAAAATGAAAAGAAAAAAACTTGCACACAATATAACACAAACAACCCTACTAAGACCCACGTAAAACAACTATGATTGGAGTTTACAACTTTGCAAATGCGCATTTATACACTTTTCAAAAAATAGTTTCAAACCTGAAAACTACAGAAAATACCACAAAATATTTATTGTACCACACTGATCTCTCCGGCACACAAAATGAAACTCCGTTGGCATACTCTCCACTTACGCATAACAGTACATTCTTACGAAGGATGATAGATAACCTACTCGACAGTAATGAGAACAAAACTGCTAATTGGCTGTCCCTGTACTAATCGTACACATCACGTAAATTCTGTTGCAGTGACATGAAATATTTCGCTTACAATGATAGATTATCGTCCCTAATATGGCTGATATATAGATTTATTTGTCTGTATAGTCGTACACAAGTGATGAGTTAATCCTTTTAAAGTCTCTGGGACGTTATCTCTCATTTGTCAACAGAAGTTAATTCGACAACAAAGACAGCTTTCTCAACCTCAAATTTAACGATTCAGGTCCATCACCCAGGGTAAGTTATGGAAAAATGAAGGGAACGCAAATGGCTATTAAGAATCATACGAACATTCGTCTCGTGAGACAGAGAAACGTCAATTAATTACATTAACACAATTATCTATGCTGAAAAGGCACGGAAATACTGGCCCATTGGACTGGGTTTTCGCACGCCTAGCAGCTATTCTTCCTGTACATTATTGAACTACCATAAAGGGTTCGAACATGCTTCATCTTCCAACTGACTATTAGCCAGTAGCTATACAAAGCTTCTTCGTTGCACTTCTTTTAATTACAAAATAATGGCAAAAACACGTTATCTACTGCTGAAATTATACATCTCATGGTGGAAGGACCGAGCAGTCATAGCTCAGTTAGCACAGCTTTAACTTTGCATTCAGAAAGTTCCTAGATTCGAATCCAGTGGAAGCAATTTTGACATTTCCTTAAACACACAAGGCTATGCCAGAATGCAGTCTTTAAACTAGGCAATGGCAGACCTTTTCTTTATCCAATCTCAGCCTGAGCTAAAGATATTGGGGAAAGGATGTCAGAAAATAGTCGGCCACGGTAGGTACCATCTCGACATTTGCCTGGTATGATTAAGGAAAAATCTCGGTCAGGATGACAGCCGATGGGATCGTTGCAGGACCTTCAGAATCCTACGCCAACGCTCTACCAACTGAGCTACGGTCTCGCAGTTTTCGAACCCATGTATCTACTCATTGCTAATTCGAAATCTGCAACATTACCGTCTGAACTACGGGGGCTCGGTAATTGAATTTTTAAACAGAGTTAAGGCAGACCGATATGCATGATGTTGTGACGTCATCAGACGACGGAATTTGTACGTAAACATGGAAACTGAACTGCATACTCATCTTTTTACTGCTCCTGATAAACAGCAGATTTGTACTGCTTACATATGTATATATATGATTAATGAAGTAGTTTTACTTTTGGGACTACCAGTCATTTGAAGCAACTCGACTGGAGCGAGCGAATATATATATACATATTTTACTTGTCTTATAAGTCCTTTCCTTTCCAATAGTTCTAATATAACCGAACTTAACAAAGAAAAGGGTATCTACTCAGTTTCGAAAATTTATTCAAAGTGTTCTCGCAACTGGTATTTTACATCACAATTTTCTTCAGACATATTGCATTTAACGAAATATGAAGTTCTTTGCGATTATCTGGTTTTAATTGTGTTGTTCTTTTCCGCCATTGTTTACTTCTGCGCTATTTTGAAGTATTCAACGCAATTTTTACTAAGAACGAAATTAAAACTTTAATACAAATTGTTCACTGAGAAACTTGTATCGCTACACATTTGGTCATAAAATTAAACCCGCACCAAAGGCATGTTTAAATCTGTTATTTTTCTGGCCTTCCGGCACCATCATTCACACTTCACTCAGTTTTAAAACCATGTGTTTCCACTTCTCGCTTGAATAACGGTCTGCAATGTCTGAAGCATGTTTGTAATGATCGCATCAATATTTTCTTGAATGATGTGCTCCCGTTCTTCGCAGAGGACTTCCTGTAGCTCTTACAGGATCTCTGGAGAATAACTGGCACTTCTTCCTAAAATATTTCATATATGCTCCCCATATATATACCAGATCTCGTGCTCCCATTGCATAACTTGGATCCCTACTTTATTCTGGTACTGGATGATACAACTGTTACTGAATGCAGGCCTATCTGAATACCATACTTGTTCCAAAACAAGCCTGTACAAACAATTAGTACTTGCAAAATACAATAAATCACTAAAGCTGCTGCTTAAAAATTAAAACAGGGTAGGGAACACTTCATTTATGTGATATGTAGAGAAACAAAGATGGCCTCAGCCAAAAACTCGAGAATATATTCGTGATCCACTGTTACAGTATTTACCTACTTGCGATAAAATTCTGACATACTACTCGCCTCAGCATACAACTGCCATTTAAATAATCACAGAGATGAAACACGAAAAGTTGCTGACAGCGGCCTCAACGTAGAAAATATTCCGCTGTTGCCACGACTGGTACATAAAAACGTGCAGCTGTAGTAACTTATCAGCGGTTTATCTGCATGACCTAACTAAACCAAATTTGTAACAATGCTTTCACCACCACAAGCGTAAAAAGGTGGGTGAAATCAGGAAAGGTTAATAAAACATACACAATTATATTGTTCACTATTAAAGTTTCTTTTAACTTCCGACAAATTGTTACATATTAAACAATTTATCTACTACTTTCGCAGCTAATATCGAAACCTGACTTCCTAATAGAAATCCCATAATCCTCCTAGCTGTGCTTGTAAGTCAAATAAGTCATGGGTCATTCCATGTCAAATTATCCAGTGCACGAGGAAAAGTAAGCCAAAATTATTGATATAGCTGAAATTTGGTGTGTGGCTTCTTCTAGTCATAGGGGCCTATAATGGAAAACTCTGAATTATCATTGCAACATGTTAAGTAGTTTAGAAATAACAGTGGTTTGAAAAAGTGTAGAATGTTCGCTCAATGCACCTGGTTGTATTACTATGCTACAAAAAATCTGAGCCGCACCAAAACGAAAAACGGCAAGACCTTTAAACTTCCCAGTGTTTTGGCTTAGTATTAGGCATTCACATATACATTTTTTATGGAAGAGTATCTCTTCTATTACCTGCAGTAAAAATTGTTCAGGTTAGATTTCTTTTTTCACACTCTCCATACACAGCAGATGACTTCAAAAAGGCAGAAATTGAATGAAAGTTAGCACTAACATAGCATATACATTTTGGGAAAGAGGAGGAAAAGTACTACACAGGAAAAAATAGGAGAGGTCTTTTGCCTCCTTTAAAAACTATAAGCATTTTGCTTATGTATCCAACAAGTGTACAAACTCTTCATGTTAGCCATAAAGTTCTATGACACAGGGCAGTTCAAAAGTCCCAATGGGCAGTACAGCTTGGTAGCTCACAAGCCGACAAGAAAATGAAGCATCATAGTACACAAGTGTGTACTGGTAGGGATGGACTATATGATCATCGCCATCTTGAAATCAGCTGTATTGGATTGAAAAAATATTTACAAATAGCAGTGGTCCATGTGACTATCAAACAATATGAGAATGTTCCCAGAAAGTCATTCGAGGTGTTAGATTTAACCTATCTATTACGGCGTCCGAGTTATCTTCACTCACAGTTTGCAGTGTACATTATGTTCATTTATCCAGCAGCGCTCTTTCAGTGCCGTTATCTCCGACACTGTAACAGATGGGTCAAATATGACACATGCAATTACTTACTGGGACCATTCTCATGTTGTATAATAAGCCACACAACCCACTTGACATTTTATAAATTTGACCTCCATCCAATATGGCGGCTACGTAGACCATGTACTAGGATGCTCCATGTCGGTTTCTGAGCTACCAGGCTGTACTTGGACTTTTGAATTACCCTGTGTCACAGAACTTATGGCTAACATGTATACTCTGTACAGTTGTTGGGGCATTACTTCCGAAGTTGGTCGTCGTTCTGGTTTTCGACTAAAGGCCTGATGAAAGCTACGAAAATTTAAAAATCATCAACTTTTACGTCCGGTTCACTGGTTTCCTGTTTCGTTCGGTTACCGCGCAGGGTGGGGATGTTTACATTTATTATTAATAATTGTTTTCTTGCATTTTTCGTACATTACCTTAAATTAGTGACCATGGGAACGATGAGGTTAGGTAAGGTTTGGTGCGGTCATGAATATTTTCAAAATTTACTTCCGTATCATATTTATTATTAATAATTACTTTCTTGCATTTTCGTAGATTCTCTTCAATTACTGACAATGGGAACGTGGAGGTTAGGTAAAGTTAGGTGCGGTCATGTATCTTTACACTTTTTGTTCTCATATACGTCACAGTTCTTTTCGTCGGAACAAAGCTTACCACACTTTCTGCAATTTGTTTTTAGATTTATTAACCCATGACTTTCACACAGTTTCAAAAGATTTTCTTCATTATAGCCGTATAGTTTCACGAACTGCAATGCTGTTACCTCACATCCTGGGTAATGTCCCTCTACACCTGTGGCCATGTTCTCAATATAAATGCTCGTAACTTTCCCACAATCCAATCATGCGGTAACCTTCCGCCAAGTAGTTCCCTCCGCTTCCCAAATAGTTCCATGTTTATCACCTTTTATATAATAAAATAAACTCAACTTCCGCTCTTCTTATATATTATCAGCCACACAAACGAGCAAAATATCCATTTCTTCCCTGTACATTTTACTAGAAACAGACGATCAACTTTGGAAGTTAACCCGTTGTTGGATACATACGCAAATGATTATTTTTTAAGGAGGCAAAACACCTCTTCAATTCTTTGTTTGTAGTACTTTTCACCTTCTTTCCCAAAATATATATGTCATGTTAGTGATAACTTTCATTCTTTCACTTTTGCCTTTTTGAAGTTACCTATATACGGAAAGTGTGTAAAAAAAGAAACCTATCTTCAACTTTTTTTACTGCAGTTAATACAAGAGATACGCTGCCATAAAAGTGTATGTGAATGTCTCATGCTACGCCGAAACACTGTGATAAGTTTTGAGGGGTTCCCTTTTCTCGTTCTGTGTAGAGGTTTCTGTAGCATAGTAGTATAACCAGGTACATCGGGTGAACATTACACACTTCAAACCACTGTTATTTCTAAACTACTTAACACATTGCAATAATAATTCAAACTTTTCCATTATATGACTGGCAGAAGCCACAAACTAAATTTCAGCCGTATCAAAAATTTTGGACTACATACCCTGGATGAATTCACATGGAATGACTCGAATATCATCCAAAGCATCGGCATATTCCAGATAACGGTCATAAACTTGCACAGCATTCTACAATATGACAATCATTCTTACAAGAACAATAGTAATTTAATATCACGTCAGGTCTTTCGCTATTCTCTTCACCAAGAACGTAACCTTATTTTAATGTGATAATTGGACTGCATTCGGCACTGTATTGGACTGTACTAAATGATCTTCCAAACCTTGTATTACGGTCTAGCTGAACAGTGACTCTGTATTCTGGTTTATATGCTCATCGCAATACGATAATGTACAGTTTACAGAACAATGACTTTAGCCATCCCAGTTCACTCACCTAGTTTTCTCAAATTCTTGAGGCTATACACCCTGTAACGCAAAGCTAAATAAAAACGAGTAGCAGACAAGCTCAAGTACTATAGTTTAATCTCTCTACATTGACTTTTCCTTAAGACGTTCCCAGTTCTGAAGTAACACTGAATAAACAAAAGCACTTAAAATACCTCGGTCTCCAAATTCCAAATGTTCAGTCCCGTAAAATTAAATATGAACTGCCGTACTTACCCTAAACTAGATTAATCTCTAAATAAATTGTTGCTCTTTGAAAGATATTAATTTCGTGGTGGAATTAATTGCTTTCACGAATTTCTCGTACAGAGTACCTGAAAAATCAATTATTACACTTGTATACTTGGTACAACGGTAGCCAACTGGGCTATACCATGATTTCTCAACCTGGGGGGTCGCGAAGGAAGGTAAAAAAATACATTTAACTAGGGTTTTGTAAGTTAAAACTAATAAATTTCAAAGAAAGTATTCTATTTCGCTTGCTGTTTTTAATAATTACTAAAGATTATTTAGTTTGCTGAATAGTTTTGGATAATATAATTAGGATATTTATTACAAAAATTAAAATAATTGTGGGTCGCCCGCTAAAAAGCATGGTGAAAGGGGGTAGCGGGATGAATAAAGGTTGAGAAACGCTGGGCTATACTTTACAAGACTCACTCAAGAGTACCAAAGGGATTTTACACGCTATACAAGATCACAAGGAAGCGAACAGTGGAGAACTTTAGGACCATCAGTTTTCGGTGACACCGATTTGTACGTTAAAGAATGGCTTAACAGGCGAATGGCGATATTATACTGCTGAAGGAAATGCTGTCGATCATCAGAAGGGCGGAACTATCGCTGTACGTACGAAAAACGGAAGAATTTCATCTGGCCTTAACTTTACTCGCCTTCTCTAGACATTAACTGATTCACGCAAGATGTATTCCATTCTAATGTAGCAAGAAAATTTTCAAACACTAGTTATAAAATAATATGAAGGATTACGTTTCTTTAACATTCCACACCTTTGGTAGTTTTATGTTATTTCTGTTGAAGCAGAAAATCAGAAGTACATAGAAAGCCCATAATTTAAGAAATAAATAATGCAGAACTAATTCGCGGAACAATCACCTTCACAGTGTAAACACTGTGACAAAACCAATATGAAAGGCTGCGTTTATCGAGTTACCAACAGAACATTAGTGCACATATTGTGGCATATTTTAGATAGTATTTCAGTACATAAACAGTAAAACCGCTATAAGGATAATAACGAAAAGTTGTCCTGTAAAGCAAGATACTTAAAAACAATAAAAAAAAACTGCGTCAGTACGGCCAAAGCACTGCTCTAACTGATCTTGCAGTTCTTTTATATGCG
>JAGDQP010003740.1:70073-91092 GCA_022664845.1 Lepisma saccharinum
AAAAAAAAAAAAAAAAAAAAAAAAACTAAAAATTAATGCAATTTCCCTCAATGTTAACTGCGGATAGAATTCCGTATCAGGGGACAAACATCTCTTTTCTTTTAAGATATTTAAACACACTTTTATTATTTATTTTTTTTTTCATTGTTTTCTTGGTTAGGTTAGGCCAGGTTAGATTAGGCTACAAAACACCGAAATTGGCTTACAGAACTTTAAGTGAAAGAAACAATACAAACGTAAAGCGCACGCCTCCCATGAACACGGGCTTGGTTGCCGGCACTGTGTAAAATGTCTGTGTTTCTAGTGTAAAGTCCAAGCGTATTCAACGGTGTTAATAATTCAGATAAACTGCCTAACGTACAGTAGCAAATAAGTAACAAAATTTAGTAACAATTTGTACCCTTTTTTATTTTGGTCTGGTCCGCCGATAGTAAACAAATGCCACAATTTGGTTCGGGATATTTCTTTCAATTGAAACATCGGAATGAACAACCAAAAACAGACAGTATGCCGAATACGCGGCAGCGGGTTAGAAAAAAGTTTGATTCACACGAGTATATTAATTACATATTTATTTCGATCAATCAGTTCAATACCGCTTTTACATAGGGGGCAGTGTTACCGGAACTACTTCCCTGAAGAAGTGAATTTCGCTTTTCACTTGGTCTCTCAACCGTGCATATAGTTCGCACTTCGCTGCATTATGTTTGCGCTTCTTTTACTTTTCAGCAAAACTTACAGGTTATCTTTTTAAGATGTTATCGTTTTCAACCATCTGCAATAGGTAGCATCTCTGGAAATTTCTGGTTTTCCGGTGGCCATGTCCGGGTGTGAGCCCTTAACACCTTGTAGGCGAACACGGTTGTGCGCATTCTTAACTATACCCAAAAATAGATTCTAATGACCCGTTGTAGATGGGACCTTAACATAAATCCAATATCTCTGCAATCCATATTAAGTATTCAGCTATTTCAGTTCCGGTCTCAAAACCAAATTAGTGTAGACAATGATCGAACGATAGTACTGACATGCTGGATAATCATGCCATACCACCATTCCAAATGTATGCCCGAACGAAAGTATTACTTATGATATATGTCTACAGCCATAAATATTCAGAAAACCACTACAAATACAGCATAACGAAGTTATTTGGTATTTATCAAGGATAAATATAATAGATTTGGACAAAAATTAAAAATTGCAAGGCCATTGGCCCATTTTCAGCCACGGCAAACATTGAAAGCACATGATGAAGTAAATATTTTCCCTGTTTTACGAAGTGAAACACTTACTCACCTCCTCTTTTTAATATATGGATCACATACTTCAATTCTTCGCTTCGACATTTTACAAAATTACACAAGTATATATTAAAAATGACAAAAATAACCAACAAAATGAACACTTCTACCTAACACCCGACACAGGGCCTCAAACACCGTTGCCAAATCCTGCTGTTGATAATACATGGCTCATGGCTGCTCCTGCTCGTGAAGACGCGACGTTCTCTGGGAAGTAATACCAAGGACTAGGGTATATACTCCCAAACCCTTGGTAATATTTTGAACGTCATGACTGGGAGAAAGTGATTGTGGGTCTGTTACATGTGTATGTAACCTATATGTAAGTGAACTGTATAAAATTGGAAAATCCGTATATAGTATAAAAACTAACCTAGCTTGTCAAACCCAAGCTAATGTAAATCAGGGTCAACAACATAGCGTCCTCGGTCAATCCTTGTTTAGATCAAAATTACAAACATCTTGGTAGAACCTCCTGCAGATTTTGCTGTTTTCGACCCAAATGTTCATGGGTTCTATTCAAGCGGCCGACCATCTTGACTGAAGTTTTTCCAGGGTTTTTCTTCAGTCACACCAGGCGAATGTTTGGATGACACCTTCAACATAAGCCCTGCCAGACACTTTACCGAATCCTTTCCCTTCCCTTCTCCCGGCCAGAGCCTTATGCATAAAGGCCATAAATAAAATTCAAGTTCTTATCGTGCATTAATAATAATAATAATATCGTGCAAAGATTAAATATCCTTTGCCTTCCTTTTTTCTTTCTTCCTTTCTCCTAATCAGGTCAGTTCAGTTCAATGAGCGGCTCATGCCGACTCGTTTAGCGCTTTCACACACTCAGCACGGATGATTCGAATTTTTACGTCACCTATTGACTCGGGTATGCTTTGCTCCTTCTTCACATAGGCAAAAAAAGTAAAATGTTTTATCGCTAGAGGGACTTCATTCCGTGGTATTTTACAGGCAATTTATCGACTCTGTCTAAAGACGATTTACTTGTACTGCACTTCGACTCATTGGCTCTAATTTTCCGTTTCTTATTAGTTTAATCCCTATTTATAAAACAACAATAATGTTGTCCAAGTGGATCTGCTCTCTCAGTCCCCTCCACGTTGTGCGCATTTTCTCTTTGGGATTTCAGTGACGTGACGTCACAATCCTAGAAGAACAGATTTGTTCGAATTTGTACTCTAAGTTCGACAACAGAGATAGTCTTGTCTCTTCTAGAGATTTCTACCGCATTTTCTCCACGGAGAATTTCTCACTAAAATAAATGCTAAAAAATCTAACCTCACCACCAGTCACTACTCATGTTACTCAACCAACCCAGATGGGAAACTTCAATTCTCCTATGGCAGCGCAAGGTTGTGCACCATAATAGTAAACACAGAGTCACAACCTGAACTAGTGAGGCATGATATTACTAAACAAAATCAGGCTAACCAATTTAAAACCATTATAGTTTTTTTCTTCATTAATGACTTGAACTTGAAGAAAATGAATTTTGCACTAAACCTTCTAAATTCTTTTCGTCGTCCTATGTGAAAATAACTCTTGCTGAAATTTCGTTTCATGCTCTTCTGGACTCGGGATCCCAAACCAATATTTTGTCTTATTCTAGTTGGAAACGTATAAAGGCGACAAATCCTAGAGCTAAATTACTTCCGGCTAATGATATAACTCTTCAAGCTTTCATTTGACCCGAAAGACATAATGTTAAGGAGAAACAGTCCTTGTATTTTAATATAGCAGATGAACTTTTTCAATTTGATATTTTGGTATGTGATGGTGTGAATTCCGAACTCATTATATGTACTGTGGAAGAAGGCCATCGATTCGAAGGTCCCGGGTTCGAGTCTCGGCAGGGGCATGGGTGTGGATTTTAACAGCTAAAGGCGAATCGTGACGGGCCGAAGTCCAAAGTTATTAGACTGGCCCATATAAAAATTAAGTTTACCAAAGTTTATCATTATAGGTGCTCCATTTTTGCACACAAATAAATGTATCTTAGATTATTCCACAAACACTTTGACCCTTCAGACCTCTAAGGCGGTCTCTATTCTATAAAATTCCTATTTTATTGGAACACTGTCGTTAGATGGTTCCTCTGTCTTTGAGGTCATGTTTGATGACGAAAAGATTACTTCTGTTGAAGAAATCGAAGAAAACATCAGAATTCGTCAGGACGTAGATGAACAAACAAAATCTTTTCTTACCCAGCTTTTATCCCAACACCGTATGATTTATAGTAAACTTGATTTTGATATGGGCCAGTTTATTAACTGTGGACATGGGCCCATCACGATTCTCCTTTACCTATTAAAATCCATGCCCCTGCCGGGACTCGAACCCTTGATATTGGAGCCGATGGCTTACCGCCGCAGATCACTCGGCCAACCGGCCGGCATGATTCTTAAAAAGTGATAAACCGAAACCTGCTAAAGTTGATCGTGTTCCTAAGGCTGATGGTAGTATAATACGTGCTGTTGTTGATATGCGTAGTTTTAATAATATCATCCAACCTATTCACGTTCAAGTTGAACCGATAAATACTCTCTTAGCTTGATTATCTGGTGCTCAATGGTCCTCTACCCTTGATATGACCAATGCGTATTATTCTATAAAATTGCAACCTAATTCCGTACCATGTACAGCTTTTGAGTTTTTAGACGCCAGTACTGTATGTTACGTCTGCCTCAAGGAGGCCGCTCATCATGTTCTATTTTCCAAAATGTTATGTACTCTATTTTTGGTCCTGAAACTATCTCAAATCTGTTCTTCGCATCTTACAAGAGAAGAATTTTTTATTAAACTTCTGAAAATGTGGATTTTTCTTCCGAGAACAGCCCTATCTAGGTCATATAGTTTCTGGTGCTCATATCAAGGTTGACGAGAACTACAACCATCAAATCTTCCCGTTAAGAACTACCGTTTGCCTCGCACCAAACGTCAAGTGAGGGAGCGGTTAGGTATTTGTAACTAGCGTCAACAATTTATTCCTAATTACTACTCTCTTGCAGAACCTTTGGTAGCATTATTGAGAAAAGACGTTAAATTCCATTTTGGTCCTAAGGAAGTCAAAGATTTTGAGGTTTTGAAGAAGGCTTTTCTTTCACCTCCTGCCTTGGCACAACCTAGATTAAATCAAGAGTCTTAATTATTTCAGATGCATCTGTTCTCAGTCGTTCTGGATTCCTTACGCAAGTTAGGGATAATGAGTTTGTCGTTATTGGGTATGCTAGTCGCAGAGTTAAACAGTGTGAATACACTATGAGTTCGTACCAGTTAGAAATATTTTCAATCCTATTCCTTTGTGAACATTTTGATGGATATATTTTTGGAAAACCTGTGATCGTCTGTACAAACTGCAAAAGCATAGTTACTGAATCTACTCGTAGGAATTTGGATCCTAGAACAACACGTCTTCTTCTGAAGCTCCAAAAATTTGATATTATGTATCAGTACTAACCTGGTTCCGTGAATTTTATTTGTGACAGATTGTCAAGGAATTATCCTGTTGAGAGTTCGACTGAACCCACAAACTTAATGGTACCACAAATCCTACCCAATATTTCTACTTCTGACTTTCGTCAAAGAGACTGATTGAATCTCAATCTGACGAGCAATGCAGGAGAATCTCGTCAGAAATTCAAAAGGGAAATCCTAACTTCAAAATCGAAGCTGAACTGTACTTCGTTAGTGGTGATAAATCAGGAAATATACTCGTAATTCCGAAATCTCTTGTTCAGACGGTTATCTCAGAAATATATTGTTTAGGCAATTATGGGTTTCAAAAATGTTATTTGAGATATCGAAAGTTATTTTATTGGAAGAATCTTAAGGATGATCTGATTAAGTAAATTAGGGATTGTGAAATTTGCCACAAAACCAAATCTTCTTCGCAACCTATCCATTTCACAGCTTGTCACATCGATACATCTAAACCACATGAATTGCTATGCGTGGACATAATCGGCAAACTCCCCGAAAGTGACGGCTACTCGTATATTTTGTCAGCTGTGGAAGTTTTCTACAGGTATCTTATGCTGCATCCATTGAAGAAAACTAATTCACATTATTGTGAAAGGCATCAAATGTTGCCTGTTTATATAAGACAACAAGGAAGACAACTGTCTTATTAGACATTACTGACATAATAATCATACCTGTTGGCGAGGTCGATTGAAACACATTCTTCAGCTATTGAATGGATCAATCTCTCTGACTACAGATTACGCTTCTTCGGAATTATTCCTAAATTACAACGCTCTAGATAATTTCAAGAAGGAAATCTCGTGGCCCCCTGAACTAGAAGAAATTTAATATGAAGACAGACTTCAAGCAGTCCTCATATATGGCAAAAGAACCTCCAAAAGAATCGTAGGAAAATTAAGGATATTGGCATGCCAGTATAAGTCGGAGATATAGTCTTTGTCCGGAACTTTCGTGTTAGTTTTCTTGCAGACAAATGTACACGTAAATTTCTCTTACAATACGTAGGTCCTCTTATCTGTATAGCAGTTGCTAACAATAGAGTTGACTTTATCACACCTGATAATCATTATGCTGGTTCTATAATTTTGAACACATCAAGGTTTATCGTTGCTCTTCTGAAAAGCGTAAGCAAATATTGGCTAAAACGGCCTTTGGAGATAGTTCCTAATTAATATCTTCAAAATCGAGATCTCTAGCATTTCTCTTCCGTCATGTGTTTGCTTGTGGGTGAATTTGTTTATGGGTCTTGTTGGGGTACTTCCGTGGCTGTGGCTCATGCCGGTCGCCGTTGAGAAGAATGATGGGATGATCCTGAGCAAATCTGAATCTGCTTCTACAGGGATGGTATGATTCATGGTGATTGTGGTATGTCCGATGATGCCGGTGAGCTGATTGATCCACGAGTAGATTGGGACTAGAGAGAAATGCTGGAACCTTGAAAATTTCATGGCAACTTCGTCAAATTTCAGATATCTTCGACTTACTTCATTTGACTTGGCATTTCAATTTTCTGCGTTTCTATCACATTTCTCTTTTCCATGGGAATCTATAATACTATGATTTGCATCAGTTGATGTGGTTGTAAACGCTCTGCTCCCTGAGTCCCCTCCACGTTGTGCGCATTTTCTCTTTGGATCTTGAGTAGCGTGACGTCACAAGCCTAGAAGAATGGATTTGTTCGAATTTGTACTCCAAGCGCGCTAACAGAGATAGTCTTGTCTCTTCTAGAGTATTCTACTGCGCTTTCTCCACGGAGAATTTACCATTAAAATAAATGCTAAAATTCTAAATCATTTATAAATATTGTATTATTGTAATTTTGTCACATCATTTTTATTCATAAATCTTATGCATTTAGCTTCTTTCCATTCTTAGTTTTTGTACCTCGGACCCCGGCGCATGCGCGGGTGAGTGGTAGCGAGCGGGAGTGAGAGAAAGTTGTTGTACAAGATGTCTTCGTATGAAGAAATTTAGTTTTGTCCCGTTTGGACTGATTGACTTTGAGGGTTTTGTAAATTGGCACATTGTTGTTTTACTGTGCTTATGGACTAATGCGATTTTAAGTTTTTCTACAGCTATTGATGAATGCTTTCATCGTAGATATGAGAAAATATAATATGTCACATTAATTAAAGCACACACACCTCCGTCTCCCCGGCAGTGACGAAAGTTCTCGAAACATTACTTGTGATTGATTCAATAATATTCAAAGCTTGGAACGAAGTTTACAGTTATTTTAATTTGTGTGACAAGATTTAGAAATTAACTGCGGAAATTTTGTGTGCGTGCGCAATACAAAGTAAATGCCTGATTATCTTAATAACTTCCAATAAAAATTTGAGTTTGGCTCAAGTTTCTTATGGTGAATCTCCACGATAAATGTAAGCTAGTGTTTGTCCTGTTAAGAAAATTGACGTGTCAGAACGTTTAATGCTTAAGGAGAAATATTTATTGCAGTCATATTTTCTTTCGTGTGAAAATATAGGGTACTATTTACGTAATCAACAACAGTAAATTTCATGAATGTTACAAGCTCAGTTATCGCCAATCTCTGACATCATGTGGTTGGTTCGACCCTCGATACCTACAGTAAAGGTGACAAATACTATAAGCATGGTCTATGTTTCGACGGAAGAAGCTTACTACTGTCCCTTTCCAGTAATTAAGTGTATCACATACTAGTAAGTCTGACGTAAATATTGTGACGATAATTATATGGCAAGTGATTTATAGAAAGTGGTTCAGAGCCCACCTCATGTTTATAATGGCGGGAACTTGTGGTTCCTTCTTTGTTTGCTTTCATCCCAAGTGGGTACTATAATTTTGAAAATCAAACCAGTTCTCAGTGATAACCTTTACAGTATTTTCACCTGAATCAAAATATTGTGAAAATATTGAAATCTTGGCCTGCAAGTTTGCAGAATATTGAAATTAAAGTGAGATATTTGCTCTAATGTGACAACATAATCTGTCGATTGTCTATTTTAATGTGAAGTGCAGTGCCTAACATACATCGACATTATTACATCCCATATTGTGAGAATATAGTTATAATAGCTTTGATATTATAATGTGAAGTACCGTATAATAACAATGTGTGTTTGTGTTTGTTCTAATGCCGCATATATTATTTTATTATCATATATGCAAGGTCTGTCCGGTAAGTAATGACACCAGGTCTACAAGTATGAAAAAAACATTCCGAAGGCGATGGTTACAATCTCGTGGACGATAGTTTTTGGAATATTTAAGATGACACACTCATTTGACAGTCTGTTTGCAAAAGTTCTTTTACACTAGTCACATTCTCGTCGTTTGAGGAGGTTGACGGGTGTTCAGCGCGAGCTTTGTCGTCGACCTGTTCATGGGATTACAAAAGCGCCTTGTGCCATATGTAGACTTGCCTTTGTGACAAACACTCATCCCCGAAGTCCTGTTGCGCCAACGGAAAAGTTTCCGCTGCAGAGTTTCAGACTGAGCTTGATTTCGTACTCTTTGTTCCAGTGAGCGCTGCATCGCGACTTGTACAAGAGACGAAAAAGAGGTTTGCGAAATTGCCCGACCTTCACCTCCGAGAGCTCGGAGACAATGAGCAAGCACTCGCTTGGTAGTTGACTTACACCTCAATCGATCCCGGCGGAAAGAGCGCGCAGGAACGTACAATCGCCTCACAATAAAATGTATGACATTACTTTTCGGACAGACCTTGTATATATATATATATATATATATATATATATATATATATATATATCAGCCGGCTACTTGCTTTCATTATGTGATCTAAATATCGGGTCAGTATTAAAACTTTATAATATAATGTAGTTCCTTCAAGAATAAAATTCCTTACCAACAAGTTTTAAGTACAATTCCACATTCTGTACAAAGGTGCAAACGCTTTTGGTACCGGTTTAAGAGAAAATATTATATTTATTCGAAATATATTTTTTGAATAAAAACTACATAGTACTATTTTGTTCTGTGATAAGTTAAAAAAAAATAAGGTCCAAATTATAATTTTAATGCCACTACAGGCCGAGTCATTCATAAATTAATCAGAATGTTTAGAATAATTTAAAAAATTTTATAAAGAAAATTTTCTTTGGTTTATAATAAAAATTGTTCCTGTAAGCTTACAGATCACATATATTTATACAATATTTTCGAAGTTAGTACGTGTAGAACTACCTGGAACGAAATTTGAAGAATGAAACTTTTTTTCTCTTAAATGTAAGCATTTTACGTAGGAAAATGAAACTCATTAACTTTTCCCCCCTTTTCTTTTGAATGTAATAAGTTACGTTGTAATTGATATTCTTAATCGTTTTTGTTATAATTAAAGTTTATTTTCTCATATATGTTGAAATCCTATTTATTAATCTTTAGTTAGTTAGATAGATAGCATAAGAGTGTATTTGTTGTTTATTTTGGATTAGCTGTTTATTGTGAAGACGTGAGGAGGGGTTAAGTGAACCTGGGCTGATTAACACATCAGGCTGTCAGAGTACCCGAAACCTGTCGGGTGATGTGAGAATTTGACTAGGGACCGCTTAACCTTTCACTACGTTAAGATTTGCTTTTCCTTATCCGTTGCGCCCATTTGGTCCCGTCCTTTGTCATTATCCGATATTCGTAGCCGGAAAATATAATGGGTTCAATTGGTTTGATGCTCTTGGGCTGTACGACTATCGGGCTTGAACCGGAGAACCAGTTATATTACCATATTTTAATGAACTTCAGAACTAAATAATAACAAAACATTCATTATAATTCAAAAAAATTTAACGATGTACTAATTATATGTTGAGGGAGAAATCCATACGGTTATAGTTCAGGAGATATGCTAAAAGTTGATATGTGTTTCTGTTTGAGTTTGTTCGGATGGGGATGAAGTATATTGTTTGGTTTCAAATATATAGAACATTTAGGAAAGCTTTTTTTTCGCGCTTTAGATGAAAACGGTGTATGAATGTGTGAATTGTTAATGCTGTGTGGCATTAAATAGCTTGTTGGACAAATACTTTCGTTTGAAATAGATTAGTCCTCCTTAAAAAATAAGAAAGGAAGAAGTTAACTTTTGTTTTTAAAACAGAAATATTCTAGAAGGAAGTCGTCTCCTAAGTTGACAATAATAAATAAATTTGGAATTCTAAGATTCTAAGGAAACCTGTTGAAAGTCAAAAGGAGACTGTAATATTGTGTTCGTATAGTTTAAATAATCCGTAGTAATTGGAGTCTGTAAGGAATTTGTTTTATGAGAAACTTATGAAATGATCTATTGTAAGATGTCATGCACGACTCCACAATGTTCAAACAGTGATATTTCCATCTTGATATGTCAGTGAAAAAGGGTCAAGGAACTTGTTATGTTGAGAAGCTTTGAATAATAAAATATAACCTTCAAAATATAATCTTAGTTTGATTATTTGTATTAGGTTAAAATACGTTAGTTGGAACACGATTGATACTGCATATTAGTATACTATTTAATCATGTAAAGAATTATAAGGTTCTTCTCGAAATTCATTCACATCACGAGGTGGTGAGCTTCTAAAGACGGAACCTACAATTTTTTTTTTCTTGTAAATTGGACTCCGAACTACTGTGTATAGGCCTAACCATAAATAGGCAGCTGTCATCTCAACGCATTTAAAGCACGTGATGTGGTGTTATTTCCGTAACGGGATTGCTGGAGCAATTATTTTATCTTCAAATAGACTGACCATAGAAAGGTGATGTAAGTGTACTTGGAATGTGATCAGCGAATGTAAAAGTATAACTCCAAGTTATTTATTCTCTTCTTTATGTGAAGTGTGCAGTGTTTTCTTAATGAACTACGAATCTTCGATTTATTTATTTCTGTTGGAAGTAAGCTAACTGGACTTCTAACGTTTTTCTTATATGTCTTTGGTAATCGTGCCTCGTGGCGTATGTGAGCAGAAGCTCAGTCTGTAAACAAATATGGTGACGTGTGCCTGAACGGAGAAACTTGCTCTCGTGAAGTGCTGTATAATTGTCAACAGTGTGCTTGTTTTATATATCCAAAGTTACTTATTAAATATTATTTAGCACCTTGTTTTTGTCTTTCGCAATATCCACTCTGTATCAACTCTGAAGTTAAAAACTTATGGCTACCGTTCAACAGGTTATGGTGCCCAAGATACAGCAGAGTGCGTAAAAGTTAAGACAAAACAGTTAACGGTTGCATGCTAATAAGTAACGGACTTGTACACTAAAAGAGAATATGGCAGATCTACAAGTCAAAGTAGAAAAGTTGACCGGTGCAGAAAATTGAACCAAGTGGAAGTGGCAGAACAGTTACATTTCGAACAATATGAAATGTTAGGAATAATTTATGGTTCGCGAGTGTGTCCACAAATAACCGAAAATGCGTCTGAAGAGGACAGAAAACAAGTGCATGAATGGAGACGTGAAAATATCCGCACTGCAGCATTCATTGCAAGTGCCTTGAGTTCTTAGGTGGCGGGCATAGTGTTAAACTACATAAGTCCAAAGGTCATTTGGGGCAAACTTATAAACATATACAAACAGAGTAGTCTACAGCGCCTGAATATGTTAATGGCCGATTTCTTCAACATACAACGTGAACCAGGTACAGACATTGCTGCCTATGTTGCAAAAGCTAATAAGTTATTCGGCGATATGAATACAGAACTGAAACGCGGCGAGTCGCATGACATTCCGGTAGAACTGTTGCACGGACGATTTCTAGCTACGGTCGGTCCAGAATTCATGAACGTTTGGGAAGCTTTGGCAGACGGCAAAGGACGACAAACAGTCTACTTGAAAACTTGTGTACTATTGAAAAACGGTTACAAACTGTATCAGTAGTGGACAAGGGTGCGTTTGCTGTACACGGATGCGGTGTGAAGTAAAAACAAGTAGACATTAAGTAAATGCTCAGCGTTCTGGTGAAAAGATGAAAGTGAAGGCAAGCAAAGAAAACTGTCAGTGCTTCTACTGTAAGTTGAAAGGTCACTACAAAGCCCAGTGGAAGAAGAGGCAAGCAGACATGGAAAAGATGTCACAGTGCGGAACAAGTTCCACAAGTTGTCCCCCCTCCCCCAAAATAAGTCATCAGTTTTCCACAAGTGGTCCCCCTCCCCAAAATAAGTCATCAGTTCTCCACAAGTGGTCCCCCTCCCCCAAAATAAGTCATCAGCTCTTTCGGCATCCAGTTACATGAAAGAAGCAGACATGGATCTGTGACAGTGGTGCGTCTAATCATAAGTCTAATATTGACTGCCAATAAGCAATATTTTGAAAGTTATTAAAACTTTCCAGTTTCAAAAATATATATAAATATATTATAATCTGTAATATAATATTTAATCTATGTGACGACGACTAATAATATCTTTTAAAGAATTCTTAACTTTGCCCGTTGCTTATATTGAACGACAATTCGTAATATTGAACTAAATCTTAATTTTAGGGTTGCTTGATTTCTTTGAGTTTTTGTCAATGGATATTGGATATCCTTTTCCAGAATTAGCTTATCCCGAGGGAAGAGATGATACTGCTTCAACTCTACTTTATTTACCTCACCGAAGAAACAATGGAGACCAGATATTATATTCCCTTACATACTACTGCTCTCTGCGTAAAACCCTTAATCAGGACAAGTAACCATCAATGTAGCTAAAGGCCGCTTTAGACGATAAAATTTCTCGTACGATAAAACTTAGCGAAAGCAGTTTGCCCGGGTAAAAAGAAAAAAAGATGGATTGATACCATAGCATCTTCTGTTCTGTTTTTAACTGCAAACCTTTTTATAGGCCTATAGCAATGCTCATTGAATCAGACATTAAGTATAGAATGTTGATTTCCATGCTGAACTATTTCTCAGAAAAATAACAAATAATAGGTAACATGTAAAAACAAGGATCAATGACATACGATCAACAAAACACAAAAAGAATTCACTAACACTAATATAATAAGTCGGTAGGGTAAGGTTGAAGATTTGCGGACTCACCTAGAAACACCCGGAAAACGTGTTTTCCTTATGTATTTCGACCTTCTGAGTCGATTTATGACCCTCTGAACCGGCGCAACTGTACCGTTCCCGAGATATGACACCCACGACGCAAATGTTACTTTTTCGGACTCACCTACAAACACCCGGAAAACGTGGTAAAATTTCCGATGAGGTGAAATGTACAATATGTACTGATGTAAATTGTAACATAAGACTTAACAAAGCGTAAATTGAAATTTAGATCATTATGGTAAAAATGCATTGTAATTTATACACAAGGATAATTAAACGGGCCAGAGTTTCTCTTGTGTTCTCATATATACTTAAATGACTTACGTTAGGGCGACCGTAACAAATGGTTGACCAAATAAGGACAATTTCAGGTGTAAACATGAACCCATGTTTATAAGAGGAAAATAGTTTTAATATTCTACAAAACAAAGCCTGAGCCAGGGCAGAATATGTCAAAAAGAAAGCAGCTCGCATTTATTTCATTTGACAAGACAATAGAAAAATGCATTGCTGAAGGTGTAGTTGCACCAGCAGTTTATCAGTTGTAGCAGTCAACTGTGAACTACGATTGTTTCAGTGCAGATTTAACGTGGATTGTTCTTTGGGCAAATAAGGAATAAATGATTAATCCTGTACCTTCTACTCGACATGCATTCATCTCTTGTATCAGCTGTAACTCACTCTCTGGTCTCTTCTAGATCCACTTTACACACTTTACGTGATTGGGAGCAGTGCATTTGCTGATTGCACAGAATTTAGGGACTACACTATTTCACCTTACCGAGGTATAAAACTACTGTATTCAGAATAAACTCTATTATTCAAATTTGTTTCCCTTATTGGACAACCACTGGCTCCTGGACCATTTCTGCTACGGTAACCCTGTATGTTCATAAAGTACATGAGTGCATTGCTAAGTAAACACATTGTTAATGTATGTACTACCAGAGAGTGCTTACTTACTCTAAAGTAAGAGTAGACTATATATCAGCTACTAGTGCAGAAAACGCGCTTACGAAGACGATGCGACGTTTGTGTCATATCTCGGGAACGGTACACTTGCAGCGGTTGTGAGTGACATAAATCGACTCAGAAGGTCAAAATACAAAATTAAACGATTTCCGGGTCTTTCCAGGTGAGTCTACGAAAGTACTATCTGCGATGATTGTGACATATCTCGAGAACGGTGCATTTGCGGCAGCTGGTAGTTCTATAAATCAACTCTGAAGGTCAGAATACAGAAGGAAACACTGATTGCCGAGTCTTTCTATCTGCTTCAAGGAAAGTAATATTTGCGACGTGTATGTCATATCTCGGGAACGGTGCACTTGTGCCGGTTGAGAGTGGCATAAATCGACTCAGAAGGTCAAAATACATAAGGAAAACACATTTTCCCGGTGTTTCTAGGTGAGTCCGCAAATCTTCAACCTTACCCGCACTTTTTATGTTAGTTATTCATCGTTGAACTGTTGCATTAGTTCCTGGTATTCCATGTAAGATTGGGAACCGAAACTGAATCTTGGATCTTCGCTTAGATTATTAAATAAGTGAGAGATTGAATTTCGTACTTTAACATAGGTTTGTGCTTTGGTTTGATCTGGATTTTGTTTCGGTTGAGTTTTAGGTAATGTTTCTTGAATTGAGCTGTTTTGACTCCATTTTGAGCAATTTCCAGAGTCAGGTATGGAGACTTTAGATTCATAATTTATGTTGCTTTGCACTAAGTTGGATTGACTGTCAGTGATGAGTGAAAATTCTTGGAGATCGCTACTAGTACTATGATGAATCATGTTGACTTTGTTTTCCATAGTAGGCATTTTTTTCGTTGATTCCTTTAAAGTTCTGTTTTGGTTAAGGTTGGAATCTAGTGGTTCTGTATACGATTGATCTTGGGTTCGTAACTCCAATAAGGAATTTGTAGCTTTAATTTCTGTATTTCCATCATTAGAATGAACTTGGTTGGGAGAAGTTGAGTTGCCATTAGTAGATAATTTGAGGCGTTTGGTTTTTAATGTTATTGAATGATTATTCTGGCTATCATCAGAAGTTGAACTAGTTGTGAATTCAACTGGTTGCTCATTATCTTTTGATTTGGATGTATGTGAATCATTTTCTGGTATCTTCGTGTGATTGAAAAACTGCTTTAACCTTGCTGTCGTTTTTTATTGAATTCACAAGATTTCTATTTCTCCTTGGTTTATCTGCCACTGTTTGTGCATAAGAGAGTTGCGAAAAATTAGAGTTGTCTTGGCTGTTTGAATTTATTATTCGGATAGCTTCTTTGTAGGGAATGTTGTCCTCTTCCATCAGTTTGTTAATGGTCACTTGCTTTTTATATTCTTCGCAGTTAGTATCGTCTGATTGATGGTCTGCACTTCCACAGTTGACACATTTCCTAATATTAGTGCAAGGCAAAGAATGGAATGGCTGTGCGCAGTGGATACATTTCTTTGTATTATAACAAGAAGCACTGGCGTGACGAAAAGCGAAGAATTATTCCACGTTGTAATACCTTGCGGATTTTAGGTCTAACTTGAAATCTTTCTTTATATACACTGATGTAATCCGGCAATCTTTGGGTTTCCAGAGTGAATTCAATTAACTTTGTATCTCTTAAGGAATCTTCACCTTGTACACCTTTTACTTTTTGCTTTAGACGTTGAACGTTGAGTATTGGGTATTGGCATTCTGAGTTTTCAATTATTTCTTCATTCGTCATGTCGAAGGGAATACCGTAAATAACTGCTGACCGTTGTAGTAGCATTTTTGGAATGTTGGCTTTGATCTGAAGAAGATGTTGTAGCTCCGTGTTTCTAAGGAACGTGTTTGCTTGAACACGTGAGCTGAAAGTTAGCTTAACTTGAGATTTACCATAAGACTCTATACGTATATATTTTGCTCCTCTTCTGATTAGATCTCTTGAGGTGAGGATAGTTGACGAACCTCCCAATTCCTTATTGATAGAACTACTTATGATAATAATATAAGGTCCAAGATGACCTTCCCAAAAAAATTGAGAAGACATACTTTAATTTTATGATTGACTTCTTAGGCCTAAATATTTAGGCCTATGAATTATGTCACACTCGTTTTTTGAATTTCAATCACATTTTGATCACTACACAAATTGAATTTCTAAACAGATTCACCGGAAACACCTTAACTTCTTTCGTAATTGTATATGAATCACTTAAATTCACTATTCGGAGCAAATGAAAATCAATTCACAGCACGAATCTGCAGACCAACATTCTTACCGCAGGGTTCCCCCCTCAACAACAGCTGATCTGATTTTGTCAATCGACAAAACCACGTACTATCCAAATCTATCAAGTTGTTCATCACAATCAAGTGCTTTTATTCGTTATGACGTCATCCATAGATTAAGAATTTATATAGATAGCTGACTCTTTTGTGTCGAAATCCATAGATAAAATAAAATAGATATGTCAGTCCAAATATCTTTTCAACAGGAATTATGTAAGCTTTTATAAATTTTCCATTGATGAGGGACATTGTCGTGAAATTCTGGACGTCTGATAATCGTAGGCTGCTGATCTTTAGGAATGTGGCAATCAGCACGTTGATAATGTGAGGTAAGACCACGATAAAACTACTGTGGCATTCAGCACCAAAATAAGGTCGTGGCAATCTGCACCTGTGGCAATCAGCACGCTACCACCGATATAGGGATACTGCTAAACTCAAAACTCCCAACACCGTAAACAACATGGAAATACAATATTACGACACAGCAAGTCCTACCACACGTTTGATAATAAACAATATTACTTTTCATCGCATTCTACGCGTATATCAATAAGTTGGATAATAAATACATTTTAAAACTCAGTATAGGCTATGCTCACTAAGAGTCTTGTTTGTTTGTGCTTTTTTTTGTTTTCATTTAAGCAAACCAGTTTTCTACCAAAATAATTTATTTCGATTAATACGATAATCGTTCGTTAGTAGGAAACACATGAAATTTTCAGATGTAAACAAGATTCTAACCACAAGAAAATAATATAGAATGATGAACTGATATTCTATTAAATATATTCGTAATTGACAAGCAATAATAATATTCTATATTGTTATATTAGCATAACAATTACAGTTTCTTGCTTGGTCTTTATAAAAGATAGAAATGGTTTAGTAGTCCTGCATTATAGGCAGCGTATTGAATTTTTACAATACTGGGATCTCGGTTCTCTTCTCGCTCAGGATTTTATACTTTCTTCATTGCTGACAATCGAATTTATTTTACACAAAGCTTTGTTTAGAGAAAATAAAGTGAGCCCTTGGGACAATCTTTTTTGTCAACCAATATTTTTCTCTGTGCAAATAACACCTAAATTACGAGCTACAGAAGAGACCTGCACTTATCAACAGAAGGAATGCATCGAACGCAATCGTTTGAGGTCGACGACCGGACCACTATATAAACCAAATGAAATCGTTTCTCTATCCCGTTCTATAAATGTTTTGTTCTACAACACGATATTCCTGTCAATTATAAAGAGCACTCATTCTTCTCAATTTTAAGTTATTTGCACTCAATTTTACGCTTTCCAAGCATGTGGATGTTGTGTTTATATCTGAACCTCATAACGAAGTATTCCGAAGCCAGTCGACCTCTCATCGACCCGACTTGACCCAGGCGCTGACGTCATTCGCCCTAGCACGAGCTGATCCAGCTTCCCAAGTATTGGAAAAGCGGAGCCTCCCAACACACACAATAGATCTCGGAATGACGGGAATGTGTGGAAGGAACAAAGTAAAAGAAAAAAAATCCCTTTTAAGATCACAGAAGATGCGTTGAACAAAGAACATTTTTAAATGCAACAGCCGCATTGCAGCATCACAAATATCATAACACAGCAAGTATTCTTAGAATCAGCTGGGGAAATAAGTTATTTAACTACAACAGATCAATTACGTATAGAGAAATTCTGATTTGCCATGTTGATTATTTCGAGGTTGTGTCATGACTAAATTATCTTGTTGGTGTAGTTGTAATTTTGTACTCTCCTCCTCCAAAATTTAGCTGTAGCTTCTAAATATTTCAGGATCTAAAAATGAGAAATTTTTAAAACAAAATTGGAAAGATGTGTGTAGAAACCTCTGTATGATCAAATGACTTAGGAGTGCCGTTTATATAATAATAATCTGAAATTGTTAATGTACACTGATCGCTGTTCTTAGTCCTTCATATAACCATGTCTGAAATGAAGTATGTACCTAGCAACGCTGTTTAAACCCCAGCACCAGTGGCTTACGGCAAAGATCACTTGCCACAAGTTCAAACTCTGCTCATGCCGTAAGCCACGGGTGAAGTTTTCAAAACCACAGGCAAGATTAGTTCAACTTCGAAACCTTTGACCTGGTTTTTCATACTGAGTTTAAAAATACTAGCTATTACGAATGCTTTACACGAGCCACTCTAAGAAATACAATAAAATAGAAACATTAACCGAAACATAATATTACTAGAAACACTTACACACTAGATATTTTTTAAATTGAGTAAAAAGAAGTAAAGTCAACGTGTACTGGTACAGGAAGAATTGATAAGAGTTATCAAATATTTGTGAGCTATAATAATTAATTGTAGATTAAGCTTAGGAAGTTTGGACTGTCGCTATAGAATTGTAGATTAAGCTTAGAAAGTTTGATTGCGGCTTTAATAACTAGAGTGTTCTAGATCATTGTTACACTAATACAGAAAATCAAAACTTACCAGTATGCCACAATGACCAGTATGCGTCAAAACAAATAGTACTGAAATTACACGCATGCTTCGAAATCATAATAGGTCAATAGAATGTGCCAAGTGACTACGGTAACACATATTATTACATAACACACATCTAAGTTCATCGGTACAGCAAGTGTTCAAAATATCCACTCTCACGTCTCACAGTGTTCATAATGATCCTCCAGATTGTTTAACGTATTGAACACAGGCTGCTGGCAACGAGAGGAGAACACGTCTGTTTCTTCCGGAAGCACATCTAGGCGGGTTATCCGACCGGAAAACAGATTCTTTAAGTATGATCCATATGTAGGCATCGAAGGAGGTGAAATCCGGGTAATGGGAAGGGTACGGGAACGCCCCATTCCGTATGACCGGAAATAGTGCTCCTCCCTGAGTGCAGCGCAGGATAGGAATACAATGCCGATTCCTGATTCGATAATTCTGACCAGACCATAGTTTTCTTAATTTTCACTGACAAATGACAGGATTGTACCTAGACAATTCAAGCCTGGCCCCTACCTTCCACATCCCCTAGGCCAGCGTTCCGCAAACTATTTTCAAGTGCGGACCACTTTTATTAGTTGGTAGGTTCAACGGACCACCCTACGCCTGCCCAAGGGCAGGCCTCCAGGACCACAGTTTCCGGAACGCTGCCCTAGGTCACTGTTGCCTCTCCAGCTCATACAGTGTAATTGACTAAATAAAGGTAATTTTCTAATAGAGCCATAATTCAAGTCTGAAAGTAACGAGAGTATCAGGAAATAATCACTTTTCTGTTTCGTGAGCGTTGTTCGGTCTGAGCCAGAGTTGACTAGAGGCTATGTCAATTCAATTCGTGCGTGTTGTTCATCAGAATTAACACCAGAATTTCAAAATATGCATAACTTCATAATCCATTCATAAACTTGTGTGAATATAAGTACAGTGTTTCTTGTGTTATGTTAGTGACTATACAAATATATATTATTAGTATTGAAGATTACATGCACGCATTTACAAAACATGAAAATTGCATGATGTGTGTATTTAGTGTTCGAATATTAGTATTTATATTTGAATCACCAAAGGAAAAATGTTACCAAATTTATTGAAGATAAGCTTAGTATATCATTGAAGCTCATTCACACAAAGTTTAAAAAAGAAACAAGACAAAAAAAAAAACGAATTTGTGAAGGTGTGACCTCTCACAGTGGTTCCATCGTCAACCTTCGAATGAAGCTTGTACATTTGAACTGTAAACTTATCTATTCACTGCACAGTGCTCTCTCTCGTGCGTGTTCTCTGTTGCATGTACTGATAACTATATAATTTTGTTTTGCATATAAAACAGATTATATCCTTACAACTGAAAACGCAGTCCATATAATATTGTGTCTCTGCATTCCATCTGTCAACGTTGGTTTGAGTAGAGGGACACATGTAGGTTGGTCGCTCCAACATTGAACTTTACTTAGGTATTCTGGCTTCCTTTGCTCAGTTGAGGCTAATATCGATATTATGGTCGTTCGTCAAGCCTCTGAAGAAAATCTAGAAAATATTTTCTAAGATGAACTACACATCAAATTTGGCCATACTCCTACATCAGTTTATTTTATTTCACACATTCTTCTCTAGAGCTATCAAACAGTAAGGTTTGAAAAGAGATTGCTTAATTTGAACGATTTTTGAGGATTCCATTCTTCATAACATGAACGAGAAATTGATTATTCTGCGTCTGAGTGTAAAGTGTTAGAAATGTTAAATTCCTCGAAGTCCATTTTTCATTGAAGAATTAGGTACTGTACTGAGGAAGAATTCCATCAGAATAGGAAAGGGTCTTAGGATTGTCTTCAGTGTTAGAAAACATACCGTTACAAATTAGCTGCCGATTGTCTAATTAAATTCATTTGTTTACCCCTGAGGCACTTATTTACCACCACCTTTTTGTAATACCACTAATTTATTTATTTACTGAAACAGCCAAGGAAATAGCAGGCACCAGAAAGAAGAGAGCAAGATCTCAGAAGAAACTAAACTTTTGATGAAGAAAAGGAGGGAAATGAAAGAAGAGGAAAATTGTATAAAGAGCATTGAGTACATAGAATTAAATAAAACCGTAAGAAAGAAAATAAGAGAGGATGTACGAATATATAACGAAAATCTTGTTAGAAATACAATCGAGGAAAACAAGAGCCTGAAGAAAGCCAAATAGCAGCTCATGATAGGGAAAAAGCAAATAATTGCAGTTAAGAGATCAGACGGGACCGTAACAAGAAATAAGGAAGAAATTATAAAAATATTTGAAAATTTCTACACAGAATTGTACTACTCTGAGGAAGAACTAGGAAATGAAGAATTAGAAGAAAATAACGTAGAAGTCCCAGACGTAATGAAAGAAGAAGTGGATAAAGTACTTCGAGGGATGAAGAACGGAAAATCGCCAGGAGATGATGGACTCACAGCAGAGAT
>JAGDQP010003741.1:0-18550 GCA_022664845.1 Lepisma saccharinum
CTGGGCGATTGCTGCCTTCAGACGGTCCAATTTTTTGCCAATAGGGACAAGGGCTTCTATGAGAGAGGCATCATGATATTGCCTTCCAAATGGCAACACGTTATCGAACAAAACAGCGCATATGTGACCTAAATCGGATCATTCTAACTATGGTAAGTCAAGCCTTCAATGTCATGCAAAAATAATGGATTACTTTTTACTATACCAGATATATTCTATACGTGTAAAATATGAATTTTGTTCTGCATTTCTGCTACTTGACTTGGCCGTCTCCAGTCTAATACGCTGTTCTTACCCGGTCCCTTGATCGTTTTAACGGGGTATCACTGTATTTATATTCTTCTTTTAGATTCAGAACGCTCAGCTTTATTTATTTTTCATATGGTGACTTTTTTCGTACTTTGTGGTAAAACCAAGTGATTCGGCTCCTTTTATACAAAATTGAAGAAAACAAACGCTAAAGGCAACGTCAAATATATAACAATTTCTTTGTTCTGTGTGAAATATGCTTCTTTAAACGTTTATTGAAGTAGATATTGTTTCTTAATTTGATTTTATCGTTAGGTTTATTCTGCCACTTGCCTTTTTTTTCTATTAAATAAGGTGTCTGTGACGTCATTGTCCATTGAAGTTTCTAACAGCCAAGGCATCGCAACGTAACGTTGATGCGAGACAGGGTCGTTCCAATAAATCATATTCAGCCGCTTTCTATCCACTGCTGGATAAAGGCCTCCCCCTTTTCTTTCCACATATCTCAGTCTGCTGCTATCCTCGTCCACATAGCTCCTGAAAAACGCTTGATTTCATCTACTCATCTTGCATTTGGGCGTCGTCTCTGTCGTTTCTTTTCTCTAGGAATCCAAATGTAGTACATTTGTCGTCCACATTCCATCTGTTCGTCTAGCTATGTGACCGGCCCATTTAAAATTCATCTTCGCAGTCTTGATTACATCTTTTGTGCGCGAATCCATTTACTTATATATATGTATAAATCATAGCCATATTCAATCCACTAGTGGATGAGGCCTCTCCCCGAAGGGAGGAGTTGGTCTACTGCTCCCACGCTGACCAGACGTGTTGGGAGAGGAGAGCCGAAGCTCTCACTGTGATCGCCACTGTATTTTATTCACAGCAGCTCCCCAATTGTCCTCACGATGCTGGGCCAACACCGAAATTTTTGAGCCCCCACCGGGAATCGAACCCGGGACCGCTCGCACTGAAGTCGAGCGCGCTACCGACTAGGCTACGCAGAAGCTCATATATATATATATAGATAGATAGATATACATATACACTGGTAGATTCGTGACAGATGTACAATATCAACACAAACTCAATAGAAAGGCAGTACATTTCGCAAAAGCGTTTTCAACTGGTAGGAAAGACAATGGACAGAGCAGACAGGTGCGAAACTAGTGTTAAGGAAACGCCATAGTGTAAACAGATGCAAGGTGACAGTGTGGCCAGGTTATTGAGACGGAAAAATGACTAGATGGGACGGAGAAAACACCAAGTGGAGAAGAAAGTGCGAAGGTCACTAGAAGCAGGTAAGGGGCTTCCTGAAGGAATCAGAGGGGAGGGGGAAATACTATATATACTGACTTCTGTGTGTTCAAAAGTAGTATACCATATCACGTTCTGAGCTTCAATAATTATCAACATTGAATATTCAGAAGGAAGAATTTCCGGAAAATAATAAGGTACAAGTCCCTTTGTTTTATTTATTTTTTATTTAAAGTACAAATCCTAGATACAGCATGCGGTAACCATTTTACGCTAGGAATTAACATAAAAATAGAAAAAAATAAAACCTTACAACTGAACTGGAATAATACAATAGAAACAAGAAAATGCAGATGTGATATTTAAATAATTTCCTTTAGCGAATTTTTATGAAACCTATCTGGTTGCATACTTGATACGATGGCATGATGATATTCGTTTGTGAAGTACTGTAAATGTAATAGCTGCAGATTTTGAGGGATTGAGATAAAGTTGCCAATCAGTATGCCAGTTTTCTAGGCGTGTTTCAGTTATTTTGCAAAATAGTAACGTCTGTGGGAGGTGATATGCTTTATTCATCGTCATAAAGAAGAATGTTGCAGTTATCGATGAGGCAGTCACAAATGTCATCCAAATGCAGAGTAAAGCATAGAGGAACTAAGGAGCTGCCCTGAGGAACACCAAAAGGAACCGGGAGCCAGCTTGAGTTGGACTCAAAAATGCTAACTCTGTTCTCTGTTGCATAAATTCGAGAAAATTAGAGCTTTCAATGAACCATGAATATTGAATACTTTTTAATATTGTGTGAGTAAGGAGGGTCAAATGTGGAAAATTGAAGTGAATGATATCAAGTTCAGTTTTGCATTTTAAAGCGCCAATTGCAGTAGCTTAGAGAACTCCAAGGTTTGTTTCACTCGAGGCCCCTGGAATAAATCCATGTTGATGGGAGGAGAAATGGGGAAGAACATGCGCTTGAATACATTTTGATATCTTCAGAGAAATTGGTCTGTAAGAGGTAACTATGAGGTCTCTTTTGTGAATGGTACAACATTTCATTGCTTGTTTTCAATAGCCAGGGAATTCCCCTTCAGCAAAGCATTTGTTGAAAATTGTAGCAACGGGGAAAGTTGGGACAGGACAGGAGCGAGTTTAAGTTTATAGGAATAGGAACCCTTTTGGAGAGAGAGAGACTGACTGACTGACTTACTTACTTACTTACTTACTTTGTTTGTTTGTTTCTTTTTCTTTCTTTCTTTCTTTGTTTGTTTTTCTTTGTTTCTTTCTTTCTTTGTTTCTTTCTTTGTTTCTTTCTTTGTTTGTTTCTTTCTTTGTTTCTTTCTTTGTTTGTTTGTTTGTTTCTTTGTTTGTTTCGTTTCAATTCTAGTTAGAGAATACGGTATGACTGTTGTAGTTTGTGGGAGAGATGTAGGCGTGGTTGCAGAAAAATTATTAAGAGTTGAATAGCAAAGGACAAGACGCTCATCCCCTTTGGCAAGCGTGTCGTTAAACTGAATGACAATCGGAATGCAATTATGTTTGTAACGAGTGTTGTTGAGCGACCAAAATTTATTTGGATTTGAAGTGACGTAGTTAGACATAGGAATATTTTCGTGAGGAGGAGTAAGTGTTGTGGGTGTGATGATTAGAACATTGCTTCCAGAGAATTCAGGCATTTCTTTTTGTTCTTTAGACTTAAGTTTTGTTTCATTACTAAACCATACTGGGAATTTAGTAGATTTTACAGTTTTTGTCTGTACAATGTCTTTTATTAAGGCCAACAAGCAGTCCTTAGGAAAGTATATTGCCTCTTCAAGAGAAGAGGAATCAAGATTAGACCACAGAAGAAGATGAATCACTTTTACGATTTCCCCCCAGTTTACTTTTCTCCATAAATAAACTGTTTTACTAATGGATTGTTACCTTGAGTGTTTTCCAAAGGAAGGGATTTCGGCCTGCACTGAAGCGTGGTCAGATTTGACAAGTTGTTGATCTTGGTTAACCTTGAATTTGTCATAAGTACACAAAAAGTAGTCGAAGGTTTATTCTTTCCTGTAGGAAATTGACATGTTGATAGAGACATGATTAAAATAACCATTTATCATCACTGTTGGTGCATTGGCCAGAAATAGGCGAAGACCACTTTGTATGTAAAGTTATGTCGCTTACCAAGACTACATCACACTTTTTCATAACATTTAAAACAGATCTAATAATTCTTCCAATGGATCAGTACCAGTGATAGAAGCAAGACAGAAAGAATTTTTTTGTACCACCGTTTACCTGGATCCATATTGATTCGCATGAACTATTCTTGGTTTCGAAGTCAGTACATCTAACGCAAGACTATTTATTTTTTTATCAATAATAAAACACTCCCACCACGACAGGCTGCACAGTGTTTTCTGAAGATTTTATAATGTTTAAGAGGTATTTCAGAATCTGATATGTAACTCTAAACCACACTTCACTGAAGCCAATTGCGTCATAGTCATTAAATTCCCATAAGAGCTCATAGATAAAAAATTATCGGTTGTTTTTTTTTTACGTCTTCGTTCTCCTGAAGATGCATTTTTGAGGAAGGTGAAAATTACTTAACGAGTAAATTCTCCGTTATTAACGAGGACAATATAGCATTATTTAAATAGATGGTATTATCATCATCATATTTATCATCCGTGCATAGAGACATGTCATTATTTATTTTAGGTTTTAACATGACCAGATTTTAATCCCATTACCTCGTCTGTAAGAAACGTTTGCGTAGCCAACGTTGTAATGGATTAGACTCCTCCTCTACTAGTAGTGTTTGTAAATGGACAACAAGAGAGATTTCTCTACTCCCTTGTATGTTTCTCGTTATTACATTTGTTTAACATGATTCTCAGCGAAATTATTAATATATTTGTTTTAGCATCTCTCAACGTATGAACTTGATAATATTCTTAATTAATTGTAATATAAAAGTATTAGTAATTCTTTTTACAGTGTAAACCTAGTTAATTCCACACAAATGCAGTGCCATCTATGTTTGGAAGATTATTCATTCCTACGTCATTTCCTGTATTCTCTCTGTACATTTTATTTCTTGAATCCACAATAGAAGTTCAAACCATAGGCCATGCACCGTCTTAGTCTTAACTTAGTCAATAAAACATACAATTGTTGTTGGTATATATAATAATTCAGAGCCATATTCAATCCACTAGTAGATAAGGCCTCTCCCGGAGGGAGGAGTTGGTCTACTGCTCCCACGTTGACCAAATGTGTTGGGAGAGGAGAGCCGAAGCTCTCAAATGTGATCCCTACTGTCTTATTCACAGCAGCTCCCCAATTGCATCACGATGCTGAGTGGACACCGTTCCAGACCCCTCTTGCTTTGGACATATCTCTTGGCAGAGCGGGGAATCGAACCCGGGACCCTACGATTAGTGACAGTAACCACTAGACCAACTGTGCCAGGGTCGTTGGTATATATAATATTATATCATCCATTACCTGTCATTATCACCACCACTACCATTTCCGAACGAAAAGACTGGACTTCTTTTTTAATTATCCGATGCCTTAGGAAGAGGAATTGTCAAGAAAACAATGCTACTGATTCACTTAAAGAAATATTGTTTAATGATCTGTTAAACATGATGTAATAGAACCGTTTTGTGACTTTAAAAGGAAGATAAAGTGGAAGTAAGTGTCGATATTTTACACTTGTTCTTGTGTTTCAGACTGGGTACAGTTATGGCTTTGGATTCGTTAACTACCAAAAGCCAGATGATGCAGCGAGGGCTATCACAACTTTAAACGGTCTTCAAGTGCAGAACAAAAGACTTAAAGTTTCGTATGCTCGGCCATCTGGAGAGGAGATCAAGGACACAAATCTATACGTACAGAACTTACCACGGTAAGAATTACTTTATTTATAGTTTTAAGATTGTACCCTCGGGCTATGTGTGTGCCATTGACACACTAAATGAAATCATCTGTAGTTCCCCCCAAGATATGAGGAGCGTTTTTTCAAAACTAGATAGAGTACACGGACTACTAAACAAAGGAATTTGACTGAACCTTAATTTGCTAGTAGTTTTGTTTTTATTACTGTTTTATTTTCATTTCTTCATAATTTATTTTTATTAGTATTTTTTATTTATTTTTGTGTACAGTATAATGGGTTAAATCTACATTGTTACATTACTGAAATAATAAATTTTATAGAAAATTCCAAAAATTAACACAAAAATTTAAGAATACAAAGTGATTACAGTAGTAAGTAATAATTCATACACTTCTTTTGTTTAGCAGTCTCTTAGAACATCTTCATAAAATCCTTTTGCTTCTTCTGGCATTTCCAAAAATTGCATGCGTTTCTTTACGCCTTACTTCTTCTCACTGGATACCATGTTCATCTTTTTGTAGACATGAGGACCTCAGCATTTCTTTGTGACGTTTTAATTCCAGATTTGAAAACCGAAACCTCTACTGGTAACCCAGTGTAAGTGTTCTGCACACTTACACAAACATTGCACAATTTTGTAGAAGATTTTTCTGTAAGATATGACACGTTGCATCCATATGCGAAATGGCAATTTTGCTTTCAACAATCTTCAGAGAAGTCTCCTTCAGTGTTTTGATTTGCCAGTCCCCGTTGTGAGAACTTTGGTAACTCCATGGGATAGCAAGATTCGGTAGTATTCATTAAATGACAAAATAACTTCCTTTCTTCTGTACCCCTTCTCAACCCTACCAAATACGCAATTAGGAGCCATGTAGCTGTCTTCTGGTGGGGAAAGAAATGACGTATAGAAGTAAATTTTGTACTTCCTTCCAAAAGCCATGAGCATGGTCATTACTACACTGTTCTTATTTTGACCTGGGCATGAATCTGAATAGTGGATGGATACTTTTCCAGGCCTAACAGAGAATTCAACAAAGCAATTGCCAGTTGATTACATCCCTTAGATGACTCGGTTTCCAACCAGGTGTAGAAATCTATTTCCTCTTTCATTTGTGGTTTAGAGTGAACCATAATGCAGAGATTATAGACCCAAACTTGCCTGGATTAGTATACTTCACCTACTGATAATTTAGGTAATGGCTGATTTGCTGCATTTCGAGTTAGTGCTGCTGTTGACGGGTCAGTGTTTCGCCTATGTGTTGTATCGAGCTTTGAAAAACCGCTGTGCATGCGCTCTATCGAGTTATGAAAAGACGCTCTTGATTCGCTATGCTATAGACACGGTAAATATCGAGATATGAAAATTCTGATTTCATAGAACGGCGTAAGGGGGAAAGGGCGGCAGGAAGGACTTGAACCCGTCTACCTTTCTACTGCCGATTCGAAGTCCACGGCCATAACAACTAGACTATGGGAGTTGGGTGGAAATTCTCCAACGCTTTGCAACCTCAAAATATCAGTGGTTAAGTCGAAATTGACTTAAACGTAATGATGCATGAGGGGCAGTCAGATCAAAAATAGTTCAGATACTAAAAAGTGTCATTGAACATTTATTACCTCAAAAGTAACCTCGAAAACTTAAAACACTTATCTTACTGGTAAATAAGATTGTCAATCCGATCGAACCACATCTTTACCCAGTCACTCGCATCCTCGTTCGATGTCCACGAATGTCTCTCTTCAGCTCTCCAAATATGTGGAAATCACATGGGGAGAGATGTGGGCAGCAGACATGCGACGATGAATTTCTTGTCCTTTAACTCCCTCAGCAGTCAAAAAGTGAACCACATCTCTGTTCTTTACTCGCCTCCGTTTCTGATGTTGGAGGCACAGCTGTATCTCTAACCTTACTTCCAGCACTGTAAACAAACGACTGATGTTCAAGTTCAGTGCAGTGCTTTTCCGGGTCTCCAACAGATGTCAGTACTGTTATCAAACTCCAGTGATACGAACCGAACGGCCGTTGGCTGAGGACTTGGTATCGATGCCAGCGGCCGATCATCTTGACTGAAGTTTTCCCTGTCACCAGGCAAATGTCGGGATGGTACCTACAAAATAGGCTCTGGTCATCTACCTTTTACAATCCTCTCCTCTACCCTATCACGGCCTGAGTCTCAGATGCCTAAAGCCCTTAAATTCAGATTCAAAATTCCAGTGAACCAACTTGGGCGCTGTGATTGCATCGACAGCCCGGAACAATGGGATTTGACCGTCTTGTCTGCCAGTGGGAACTGTTTTGGAGATTGCTTTTGAGGTAATAAACATTCAGTGACACTTTTTTGGCTTCTGCGAGTTTAAAAGGGAAAGATCCTGGACTATGTCTACAGTAAGACCCTGTGTACTAATCCTTCAGACGTAGGATTTGGCTGTAGATGCGTGCAGCGTATTTTTTTTAAATAGTTACGTGACGAAGATGATACTTTAAAAAAAAAAAAATCATAAACTGGATTTATAAATCCGTCCCCGGTAAATGACTATTGCGTTAGGTATTGAAGCCGAAAAATAAAGAATACTTTAGATAAATGACGTTGGCTATTCAAATGCAAATAATTGAAACTGCTGAGATATACTTCTCTAATATATCTGTTAAGAGATCATACGAAGTTTTTGTTGGATGAGAACACCATTATTTTTTATTTTTAAGAAAACAGGTTTGTTGATAATCTTGATGTATGGTAGTAGTAGAAATTAATTTCTACAATCGGCGGCTGAGTTGAGGCCAAGTCATATTTTGGCCATTGAGAGTACGGAAAATGAGACTTGGTTAACCCTGGCCAGAAACTTAGCCGTCGATTGTAGAACACCGACCCTTAGTAGAACTTCGTAAACTCAAGACACATTTCTCATCTGTACTTTTCAGGGATATCACGGACCAGCAGCTAGATTACTTGTTTGGTAAATTTGGAAACATCGTACAGAAGAACATTTTAAAGGACAAGGTAACAGGCATGCCACGGGGAGTTGCGTTTGTTAGGTGAGTGCCATGGAAATTTATATTGAATTTTCCCAAAATGTTTCATTACTATATTGATTGAACTTTTTTTTTAAAAAAAAAATTCTGTATTCTGAGATCAGATTGGCAGATTTTCTTTAGAAAATTGTTTCTCTAGGATGACATTGTAACTGTTTAGTGGATTATTTCGCGTTATCGATGCAGGAGATAAACATGTTAAGAGACGTTTTGTTTCTAACTGAACTTAACCTATTGATAGATAAAGTCGTGCGTAGGAATTTGTGAAGTTATTATAATAACTTTATTTCCTGCGGGATTCGTCTGTCGATTCCTCTTACACCCTTTATATCAAACGGACAATGGATTGTGTAATCGGGGAATTTTGAGAAAATCGAAAATTACTACACGAATAGACATCGAAAACACCCGACGCAGAAAAGCATATCTGATGGTGTTGAAACTTTCTGAAATGACCCAGTTAACAGTTGGATTATATTTTGGGGTAAAATATGCAAGAATACCTACAAGTTATATAAAAAAAGTCATGAAATTGAGTTTCAGGTCATGAATCCAGTCAGATAAACCTTGTAATTTTTTAGCTATTTTTAATTGTACATAATATTCTCATACATTTGAAGCATGAGCTTGATATGATGAGCTTTTAATGTGTTCCGGGGGGAGGGGTAAGAGGACAATGTTGACGACGAAGATTTAGGATATAGAAATATATATTTCCTGTTATAACAATTCCTTGTGGCACATCCATGGCCTTACTTTTTCGCTTTTCTCTTGCCTTCTCTGCCAACTCACGAACAGCAGAGAAAAACCTCTGATTAATACAGCATGCCTCCAATCCCGAGACACACGGACCTGGGCTTTGAACACATGATCTACAAACATGGAGTTCGTAAAGAACTCTGGCTCTACTTTCTAAAGACAAATGATGATTTGAATCAATGAAATGTTAATATTAAATAAGCTCCCGGCGCCAGTTAGATAGTGCGAACCCCGAGATCGTAATCCCCCACTTGTTAGAGAAATTAAGCTGAACATGTCACCACCCCACCGGAAAACACCTAACGGCAAACTACAAGCATATCCGCAACTTGCAACTGATTCGTGTTCAAGTGCTGCTATTCTCGCTTGCATTACAGGCGCTATGAAATAACTACTTTAAAATGAATTGTTCCTTTCTCTCTTGTCTTTCATAGAGAACTGAACGAATCTTACTCTGAGATAAATTAAACGGAGGGGGTTTCTACTACATGACAGAATAGAAATTTATTTACATAAGCACGTAGACTCGATCTGCTGTATATCGTTCTCTTTGTTACCAGAGTTTGAATTGAAATTAAGTGACCTGTATTGCTGCCTCCGACTTATCATTCATGACTCGAATCGCTTTACTCTTTCAGAATCCGACCTCCCTGAAGTTTTGGTCACAATCTCTTATTTCCATCCCAGGCGGGAATCGAATCCAGATCTCCCCCAGTGGTGCGAAATTGCTCTACATAGCCCTGTCAATTTGGGGAGTGGTTACCGTAATAAACGACACACCAAACGAGTATGACAACTCCGTTGGACGTGATTGTCCCACATCTCTCATATATAAATCAGGCGTCGTGACAGACGTCTTCATATCAAAATGAGATGAACTGGAGTTTGGGAATTCTATCATACCCTTCTTTGTTTCGAGTCGCATGGAATAGATAGAATAAACCCTCCGAACGTGACAATTCTTTGGTCTTGTTCTAAATATTCGATTCTTCTGCTACAGAGGAAATGAAACATAAATTGGATTTCTCAAGGCACTTATTAATCGTGTTCAGATTCGACCATAAATATCGGCACAGCAATGAAATCGCACAATTACTCTAGAACTTAATACTGGCGGCTGCGGGGATTGAACCCGAATCTTCTCGCAGGAGAATAAAAAAACTTCCTGAGGAGTTAGTCGTCGTAGGAACGACATACATTAGGTGAAATTTATTACCCATCACACCCAATGCAGATTCAATTAATTCGGACTTTAACCAGACGTGATGCTCAGTCGCTGCTTAAACAAAGGGAAGCTCAAATGAAACAAACTACCCTCTAGCTTTCGAATCAAATATTCAGCAAGTACGTTGGTTGAACGAAACATTCCATAACATATCAGAATCACTGTCGATAGTTACCCTTTCGTCTCCTCTCGACGGTTTGCTGTCTGCTATGCTGCCTTGCCCCACCATAAACACTATGGAAGTAATTACGGGCAGCTACATCTTGCTTTCTTACTACGAGACTGTGCTGAGCAAGATTTGAACGTCGGACTCCATACTGCCGCTCTCACGTCCGACTACTGTTTGAACGAACTGCGAATTGAATACTCAATAAAGAACCGAGTGATGAATAAGAACTGAATGATGAAATGTAAACGAATCATTTGGCGTGTTCACACTTGTATATAACTTCGACCCAACTAAAATTTTCAAACTTGGCTTGCCTTTGGAGCGCGGAAACTCCAGCATTAAAAAATACAAAAGTACAACTTTCTAAACGAACTTCTACACCCGCGAAAGATTCAAAGATCTTCTCCAATAGCAGTGAACTTACGTGACAAAGAACTGAGGATAACGGCAGCTTTTCCCCCTCCCAACAGTTCGTTCAAAGCACGAGTCAATTCAAAAAGAAAAAAGATAGTTTTCCTTCTCTGGTTTAAATAATAAGAGAAAAAACAAGACGCTGGATCTTGAAGAGCTAGGGAACAATGCTGGTTAATAATACATACGTAGAAATAAAGATAAAATTCAGGGTGTGTTAAGAAATGCAGTTACCCAGGGGACTCGCATCTTGTGAGTTCGAATGTGGCAATCCCGGGTTCCCAACGATTCTTCATCGTTTTGTTGCATGCTAAAGTCATGAAAAAAATCACGAATTTGGCTTCTGTGAATTCAGTAGATACATTGGTGTCTGAAAATAGAGCTTTCTGAACGCGCTTCTGGTGTCGACATATTTTTGCAGCACTATGAAACAATGTTGAGATAATAGATTCTTTAACGTAGTGATCCATCGTTATTGCGGGACCCGTATACATACTCATACGTTCTTTGCCATTCAAGTGCTATCAGTTTTCATTAGGTCATATCTGCCTCTGTTTACCAAGTTTCATCACCGTTGGATATGCCCTTTTGGATGGGTCATTTTTAATGCCCGTTAGTCATTATAAGACTTTCTCCAAGCTCCAACGGAACAGCAATTAAGTAGTTACACCAATCAATTGCTCTCACCAGAAGCTTCCGTTACCTTTCATTATATAACACTTGCTTTGCGTCGTATTTTCTGTTCAATACTTATCGATGTTCTGATGGGTGCAATAAAATATCAGAGCAGGTTTTAGTATGACAGCTCTGTTCATTGTTACAGAATTTTCTTTCCAATGTGAAGAATCAAGACAGAATGTTGTAGGCAGGGTTGCCACCTTTCTGTTCAAGAAAATCGGGATAGGCTCAGTACTCACGAGTACATAAGGACTGGAGGTACTTCAGCGAAAGCAAAATATCATTTAAGCTATAAAATTTGATTTTAGGGTCACCCTGGACTTTTTCGGAAGTTAAATACTGATTTAGCAAAATAAAGCACACTTTTTTCTACTCTCATTCTTGAGAAGATATAGGTAAAATTCATTTTGAATTCAGCCTACAATTTTAACAATTATCCGAACCTACGACCTCCCAAATTTTACGCCAACACTCTACCACTGAGCTACGTCGGCTTGGTCCCCAGAAAAGAGGCAATGTGCACGACACTCGTTTATTGTAGAACTATTTTAATATCCTCACCAATATTTCAATTTATGTCGTCACTTGTTATCAAAGTCATGGAAAGAAGTAGGCAGATGGAAGCATGGTGGAAGAAAGGAATAAATCGGGGCGATCTTAACCGTTATTAATCCTTGGAAGCAGTATATTCGTTAACCCTAGCATTTCCAAAGGGGTCCTCCGAGGCCCACAGATTTATTATTTTATTTTTTTAACATTTCAAATTCGACAAAAAAAAATGTTAAAAAAAATGATATTGTCTGGCTTCAATCCCTTGGTGATACAACGTATTTACTTTAAAAGTTTGTGGCTGGACCGGGGATAATTCCAACTTTGAAATTATTTCTTCCGTGGGAGATGTTCACCATGATGAGACACAGGAAAGTCCAAGCACAACTGGAAGTGGCCAGGCGGTTTCGAGAGAGAACATCGACATCAAGAGTGGAAAGTGTGTGATTGGGAAGCGGATCGCCTGGGTGGAGCAGTGGTTAGCGCATTGGGACGGTAACCTAAAGTTCCCCGGTTGGATCCCCGGTCCAGTTACATACTTTCACTCTTTAATATTAATATATATAGATATAGTTGGCAACACTGTACTTGGAAACTTCGTAATCAAATAGAAGAAAACTATGTGATGTGTCGCTAAAGTTGATATCAGACAGTATAAAATAGTTTCCGTGTGAAATAATTATATTTTACTTTTGGATCTCCCCAGGCCTCCCCTTGGTAATAATTGCGACCCAAAGATATTGCATAATTCTTATCCGGTGTTGTTAAACTTTAAAAGAAAATGTAATGAACCGCGGTTTAATCAATACTCCTGTTGTTTCGTTGCAGATATGACCGAAGAGAGGAAGCCCAAGATGCCATTAGAGCACTGAATGGGATGGTCCCAGAGAATGGAACAGAGCCTCTTGTGGTAAAAATAGCAGAAGAACACGGTAAGCAGAAGGCAGTGTATTTTGCTGGATGGCAAGCAGGATACCAACAGAGTCGAGGTATATGATATTTTTTTTTTTTATATAATGTTGTTCACAGTAGCACACTTTTGTTGTGTTATTTCTGTTCAGCATTGAGTGAGCAGTTTGCACTCTTGTTTTCTATTGGTTCTGCCTCCACAGAACTTCTGAGTGCTTCTGCGTCACAAGTTTTTCGAATAAGGTATCAGTGAAGACGTAGGCGCTAGTTACAATGCTAAATTTTCCATTGTAATAGTCCCTAGTCTTGTAATAGTATCACCATAGCATAATTCCATAATGTCAGACTGCACAGCAACGACGGGACGTTTAAAGAAGGACGATAACACATTAAGTAATTCCAGTTAACGAATCACAGTGGGCGCTGGCGTTGACTGCGTTAAATTTTAAGTTTAGTTTTGTATACTGGTTGATGTAAAGTGCGCAAAGTATTAAAACTCATTGGAAAGCTAGGTATTAATTACATGATGGTTAATTTTTTTTAATTACGATTTCCGTTACTATTATATATATATATATATATATATATATATGAGCTCCTGCGTAGCCTAGTCGGTAGCGCGCTCGACTTCAGTGCGAGCGGTCCCGGGTTCGATTCCCGGTGGGGGCTCAAAAGTTTCGGTGTTGACCCAGCATCGTGAGGACAATTGGGGAGCTGCTGTGAATAAAAGACAGTGGCGATCACAGTGAGAGCTTCGGCTCTCCTCTCCCAACCCGTCTGGTCAGCGTGGGAGCAGTAGACCAACTCCTCCCTTCGGGGAGAGGCCTCATCCACTAGTGGATTGAATATGGCTGTGATTTATATATATATAAAAGAAGACGAAGAAGAAAACAGAAAAAAGAAGATATATAAAAGGTAAATTTTAGACAAATAAAGGAGAAAAAAGGATTACTTACAGCTTACTAACGCACTACATCACACACATTCACATCTACACACAAAAAAAAGTCACTATATTTCGTGTATTCACACTTTTTCAAGTAGAGAGGAAGACAGCGACGTTCACGTGTTCACAAAGTACAAGTTTGAAGAGACAGTGGCGACACGTAGCGGACAAAACATCAACACTGGAGAACAACTGACTGCTGTAGCGCGTAGATATCCGTTACTTTAAATAATAATAATAATAACTATATACCGTGTAAGTACAAGGTGGGATCGTGGGTCGAAATGTGTTGAAAATGCAGAGGAAAAGGGGAGCTTAGAGTTATTGAAGGTTAAGGCCAGGTTTTATTTTCGCGCTCAAACCGTGAATAAAAGCATTCTCCCACAGACGGCGTGTTGAGGTGCTGATCATAGGGGTAAAATGTGGATTATGGCAACTAAGAAAGATAGGTCGAAATAGATATAGATATATATGGACAAATTGTAGATAACTCTCACAATATCAGTTGGAATCATTCATGTAATGAAAACTAAAACCAAGAGTAAGAGGTTTTATTTGCTTGCTTCAGCGTGTAATCTGAATGTTGGAGCTTGTATCATGTTATTAGTCTTATGAAGATAAAATGTAGGAAAATGGGAAAGGGGGGGGGGGGGGGGGGGTTGTTAAAGAAATGTAAACATAGATAATTCTCCTTTCAGAGTACCTTGTATATTTTTAGTACCATACCTGCCGCACGGCCGTCGTTATAACAATATCGTACTTTCAAAGTATTTGTTAACGGAAAGTTTTAAAAATAACTGCAATCGTCTGCAGAAGTAACTGCATTTAACGTTACTGTTAACACACAGAGCCACCGTAGCTCAGTGGTACAGCATTCCGGAGGTCGTGGGTTCGATCCCAGCGGCCTATCACCCTGACTGACGTTTTTCCAGAGTTTCTCCTCAGTCACACCAGGCAAATCCCGGGACGGCACCTTCAACGTAGACCCTGACCGACACCTTCCTGAATTCTGCCCCCCTCCCGTATCCCGGTCTGAGACTTAGATGCCTAAAGGCCATAAAATATTTTAAAAAAGTACTATTAACACTGAATCAGTAGACATATTTTTACTGTTAGAAGAACCCTTCCATCTTACTGTTTTTCCAAAAGGACATCAACCTTTTCCACAAGCACCAGAGTAGTCTAGTGATATTCTACCACGCTATTAGAGCGTTGGACTCATGTCCGCGTGGTCCCAGGTTCAATTCCCGGCTGGAGTACCTCACTTTTCGGCGTCCACCCAGCGTCGTGAGGCAAACTGACTGGGGAGTCGCGTAAATAAAAACGTGACGACCACTTCGTCTAAAAAAAAAAAAAAAAAAAAAACCTGATACGCTGTCCCTCAGGTGGACGCAGTTTCACCAACTGCGAACAGATGGCGTTGGGGTAGGCTCAGGACCTTTCGGTCTGTAACGCCAGTGGTTATTTATTTTTATTATGTAGTGCTGTGCAGGTTTCGTTCGGAATTAGCTTCCTAGATAGTGTTATCTTTTATCCCGTTTATGTATTGTGTGTCTGATGGAGGGAGTTCTACTTGGCGGCAAGTTTGTGGATTTCATGAGAACGAAAGTTATGACGTCCTAAGGACGGAGCCCACAGTTTTCAAGTGGAATTGAAACCACTTGTGCCAAAGGGTAACGAACGCAGAACTCTTTAATTACAAGGCTGCAAACGAAATTTGACTGGGACATTTTGTACATGTTCGAACAAAAAAAAAAACAGTGATTGAATTTCATTTGAGCAGTTCATTATATTGAATTTATTAATTAAACTTTAGCCATTAATCTAAGTTTGAGTTTGGATAAATATTAGAACATAACTCTCTTTACATAATTTACATGTACAAATTGTAACTTTTTTTTTTTTTTTTCAATATACAACCATGTAATACATAAAAATCTTGACAATTATGAACAACGTATGTACCATATTTTTTTTTTATTTTATTTTTATATTTGCTGTGGTGATGCTCTTACTGATACCAATGAAATTCTTTAGGATAATAGCTATTAGAACTTTTTTTAAGATTTTTTTTTTTTTTTTCAGAAAGCTATTACGCAAGTATAATCTTGCTATTGAAACATTCCTCGACAGTGTTGCGAAAGCCATTTACTGCGTGATTTAACACCTTTATGTGTATGCCTTGCCATGGGTATGCATGTGTTCATTAGAGCATGTCTATTTTTAAAATTTAGTTACATAAGGAGTGTTTGAAAAATTAATATATATCTGAATGTGCAATTGCACAGGTCAACAAACTTAAACAATTGGGATTTCTTATTACTTGATATATAGACTGAAAAAAGCGAGAAATTTCGGAAGGTTCTTTGCTGTCCACTGTTTGTTTGATTTATTTTCTGTGGGCTGGACAGGTAGCTATACTCTTTGTCAATCATATGTCTTAAAGGTTGAATATGTCCTTCAGCAAGCACTTTTTGGGGTGACCTGAGCCTTGTTTTAGGTACAGTTCGGGAATCCATGTGTTGAAACTGGAGCAGAATGTGAAAAACCTTAGGCAACCTAATTTGAACCCTGCGTTTCTACCCAACGTTGATTCGAAGTGTATGACCTTAACCACTGAACCACAGGAGCTTGTTTTCCATTGTATTTTTGTGCTTTCTCTCCCATGTTTGCTGTTTTGAAGAATTGAGATATATACGGGATTCAGTAGGTCATTTGATAACAATCAGTGATATATCCAATGGTCTGAAGGTTCATTGCTGAGATTACCACAAATTTTAATAATTATAATGTGACATACCCATTTCCGTGATCTTGATGGTTATGGTCGCGAAGTTCGTATCGACATAGGGTGGTACACAGGGGCTTGACCTACTGCCTGGTATACTGACTGACGTTTTCCAGAATTTTCTTCAGTTTCACTAGTGGAATGCTGGTATGGTATTTAGAAAATGGTTCAGGCCGCTACCTTTCTCAGAAGTCTGCTTGCCGAAGAACGTCATTTTTACGACATGAGAGAGACTTTGGCAATAGGTGCTTGTCTGACTCCTAAAATGAAAGTTACACATGCATTTTAACAAATTTATAAATCCTTTAGAGATTTTTCATTAAGATGGTTGATCGCACATTATCATGCATAACGAAGTATATTCATGGTCGGATCCGTGTTTCCAGCAGTCATTGAGATTTTTCAAACACTGCTTTAGATATATTATAGCTGTATATTTTTATAATTACCGCTGCTGCCTTACAAGTACCAAAATAGTAGTTATTCTGCGTCGTTTTTTTATTTATATGTGTGGCTTTCATGTACAACTACTTTGTCCGAGGCATTTGAAGGGTTAATCAGGCGTTAATGTCATGTTGGAATTGTTGTGTTATTTTGAAGGTTAAAAATTTGGATTCTCAGGAGCTAAACTTGTGTAAGTGAGGAAATTTAAGATATTTTTATTGTTTCTGTAGACTACAGAAAGCGCGGTATTGTTATTGTGTTTGCAATGAATAATGCGAAGGCTTTGTCCATGAGGGACTAGATTAAGGGAACGAAATTTAGACCATTATTTCGTTGCGAACAGCTCTAGATATGGATATTGGATACCGTAATTCACAATAAAAGTGTACCCTTATACTTGATAAGCAATCAAATTCTTGCTCTGCTTGATTGAAAGCTATTGGTACACTTAGTACCGTTTCCGTAAAGCGGAACACGGAAAAAGAAAGAATCAAGTTATTTAGGTGAACCGTTAACTCTGTGTTCTGATTCAATTTCGGCACTGATTGTCGGTTCCATAGTTCCGAGTGTCTTTAGTTAATACTAAAATACTAAATCGCCTTCCGCTACACCAAAAGGTTCTTTCTTAACAGTACCTCGAATCAGAATATCTTGAGTTGTTAGGCATATCGTTCACCGTTTTTCAGTAATTGATTTGCATTTAAGTCCCAGAGTGTTCTTTCGTCCGTAATCCAGTGCAGGAAATTGAGAAATTTGGTAAGAGTGGTAGTTGCTTATATTTGTTGTTACTTTAAGTTTCGATGTTTTTAAATTAATATATAAACAGTTACGAACGTTTCTGGGTGAATACAGTAATAGTTCAGCTTCGACGAAACGAGAATACCCCAAGACATTTGAAAGCAACTGGACCATCACGTTCCTGTCTCGACAATCAGTTTTTCTTTCTCGATATCAGCTACGTCAACAGTCTCACGTAGCAAGTTAGTTCTTAAAAATGAAAGTATCGACATCATTGCTTCCCGTTGAGACTAAGGGTCAGTTCTACAGTCGACCGCTAAACTTCTAGTCAGCGCTAAGTTGAGGACAAGTCTGATTTTGGCCAATGAGAGTTTGCCTCAACTTAGCGCTGACTAGAAGTTGAGCGGTCGATTGTAGAACTGACTCTGTTGTTTGTAAGTTTAATCGCGTTGTTTCTATAAATAAAGGGTCATATAAAAAGTCTCCGCGGTTTTTTGGTACATTTTTG
>JAGDQP010003741.1:21777-33411 GCA_022664845.1 Lepisma saccharinum
TACAAATCATTCAAAATCATTGGTAAGGGCGTACGAGTAAGAACGTATTCTCAACTAAGTGACGCTGAAAATTGAACGTAATGATCAATTAAATTGAAGCGTAGTAATTAACAAGAATCCCATACAACTTGGCTCATTTTCTGCTAGTAGTTGATAAGTTGTTGGTTTGGGAAACTTCTTACAAGGTGATATTAAGTTATAATAATTGGCGTTAGAAAAAAAAAATGAAAAGAATTATTTGAAATGGTGTTAGTTCTAAGTATGTGTGGGCAGTTTTCATTGCGCTGGCTGAATCTACCACTAATTTGGGTAATCCTTCAGCATAATACTGTAATAAGAGGTTTTGTAAGATCGATAAAATACTCTTTAATACGCCAAGGCATTGTAGACATAATTTACGAAGTTATTGTTTGTAACAAACAAACATTGTTCTATCTTTCAAGATAAATTAGTTAAAACGTAAGTTTAATAAAATTGTAGTTATTAACGTAGTAACAGAAAATAACTGTAGCTAAACTTAATGAAAACAAATGTACATTTGGAATAGATAATCCTGATTGTATGTTCTGTTAGGGTATACTTTACTAGACGCACTCAAAAGGATGTCAGAGGTACTCTATACTCTATGTACAAGAGGACAAACTGATTTTGCTGGTCTTATGTTTGAGAAATAATATAAAATTATTTCGAACTGAGAAAGTAACACCTTATACATAGTTTAGGAAGGCGCTTTCCTACTAAAAGCTCCTTCTGGAGTGTATCTCGTAAAGTATTTCCTACAGTTGTTGAAGAGGTAGTAAGCAAAGTATTCAAATTAACATGAATTTTCACACATTTGGAAGAATATCAGGGTGTTGTTTTAAGAACTTAATTCATGGCATTGTGAATATACATAAGTGAAGACCTTATGGAGTATTCTTTTAAAAACTACTGTCATTATAATCGAAATTTCCGTAAGAAATTTATTAAGAGGATTATTATAATAATTGTTTGTAAGGAAACTATATTCCGTGAGGCCTACACTTAACGACTTCTAGAATACCATATATATGTATTTCGCAAGAACGAATTGAAATCGTGGTATTCCAAAAAACTGTGCAGAAATCCATGTTAAATTGGAAACGCCGTTGCTAAATATAACCCTCGAATTGCCAGGAGGGATAGGTTTTTAATTTTTGGCTGTTTTCTGTCGCGGATCCTTAACTTTTCTTGGCGTTCTTTACGTTATCTCGTGTACGGGGAACGTTTCTGCGTCACCCACCCAAAGAAATATCTCTTGAATACTTAACCTCAGGGAAATTTCTTCCACAAAATCCTGTAAGCGAAAATTTGCATGTTCCAATTTCATTGCTTTCTTGTTTATGTAGATGTGTAAAAAGTTGTAGGTTGTAATCGGCATAGACCAGTAAAAATAGGGTCAGTCTCAAAGGGCTTAACGCACTCGCTGCGGCGTCAATTACACCATCTTTATCATAGGTCCACGTTTATTTAAATTGGGTTGAGATTTTGTCGTTTGTGATAAAACTCAGCGTGCTTTCTCTCTCCTCCCCCCCTTTCCCCCCTAAGAATATGAAGTTTACAGATAGTTCGTGTTCTCAGGGGTCACAAGACAATTGGACAATCACATGAACTCTTAAAAATCCTGCGATTAAATCTGCTGAATAAGTTATTTAGTACAAAGATCAATCATCTTCGTCTTATTCAAGTATTTTGTGTGTGCCGTTGTATGAAAGAAAACCTTTGTTATACTGTTGTGTGTTTCTAGTTCTTTTGCCTTTTGTGTATGTAAAGTTCTCCGTACATGATTGAATCAAATTGTTGAACAAGTCATTTCACGACTCGTACGCCATACAGCTATTTCTATCAAACGCCTTGTTCGTTATTTCTTGAATGAACATGAATCTTCGTACAAGATGCAAGACTCGTATGCCTTAGTTAAAGTAACTTACTGCGTAGGGTTGCTATTTTTCCCCGTTCAGGGATCTTATACAGGCGAAGAACTTAATTTTTGTGAATGCTGTATGTAGGGTGGACCAGTTATCTAAACTCCTTTTCAATGTTAAGTGTATATATATTAACAAACTGCTTGAATATAAACTCCTGATATCGACTTAACCTTCTCGACACGGTGGCTCAGTGGTAGAGTTCATCCCTGGTGCTTGGGGTCGTCGGTTCGATCCCAGCTTATGCCATGTGGGCTTTGTTGTGGACAAACACCGTGTGCGTGGTTTTTCTCGGAGTTCCTCCCACTTTCTTCATTCCATAAATTGGCCCAGTGTCATTCTTACGGTCTGAGCCAAAGTTGCCTAAATTCAAATTCAGTTAACCTCGACTCATGTGCCTAGCATGTCCTTTACTATTAGTGTATAATAATAATAAATCACAGCCATATTCAATCCACTAGTGGATGAGACCTCTTCCCGAAGGGAGGAGGTGGTCTATTGTTCGCACGCTGACCAGACGGCTTGGGAGAGGAGAGCCGAAGCTCTGTGATCGCCACTGTCTTTTTTTCACAGCAGCTCCCCAATTATCCTCGCGATGCTGGGTCAACACCGAAATTTTCTGAGTCCCCACCGGAAATCGAACCCGCAAAACTCTCCGGAAATCGAAACCGAAGAGTAAACATTTGCGAAGTACTTTCGTGAAACAGGCTTTTGGTCTCTCTCTTCGTATATTCCGCTGAAAGAACAGCTTCCAGGAAGACATTTTAAAATTCTTTGGTAGAAGTCTTTGGCTGATGCTTGCGATCTAAGGGGATTAGTGGGCAAATCTAAATTCAAGGAAAAGAGAATTTCTCTATAGGATTTCATTAACGAGAATTATTCAAGAGTTTGAAGCAGAATCTCTGACGCCATTTCTGTTAAATTGCTTGAGCAGGAACGACTTGTTCAAAGAGTTATTTGACCGTGTAGGGAGGCCTTAAGAAACAAAACTCGTGATCAAATAAGGTATAGGAAAATAGTAATTCTAATCACTAATTCACAATCTCATCTTGTTTTATACAACCTTGGAGTATGTATTATAGTATGTTGCATTACCGAAACAGTTACGTACAACTGTATATGTATTCGAAAAATGGACGAAAAGATGGAAAAGCAGAGTAGCATTACGCTCTAAAAGAATATCATGGTATTTGCTTTACAAAGTGATCAGTGTGATTTTATTCAGTTCTACTTTTGCTGTTAGGTAATTTCCCCAAAATAAGTTATATGAAATGGCAGAAAACTGTTGAAATTAAAGTGTGGCATGGCGAGAAAATCCCCTTAAACCATTGCTAATTCCCATCATATCATAATCCTTTAATGGGATTATTCTATTATGGATAATAAATAAATATATTCGCACCTTTATTCAGTTCTGTGTTCATGAATTCGTGGAAAACAGGCTTTGCCGTGAATGCGTCTTTCTACGTATTCTCACCGTTCTGAAATTACAAGTTCTTTCGAAAATTGACCTATTATTTCAAGCGTTTTCGTTATCAATTTAGACTGTAAAATTCACTTTCCCTTCCTTTACAATATTCCGGTGTTCAGTGATATCAATATTACCAAGAATTGTACGTTAAATTAATAATATTACGATATGCTTCTCGATGAACAGAACAGTCTTCTAGCCGTGTCAGTTGGTTTCTGTTGGATCATCTATTCAAGCACTGAGATTGTCATCAGAATCCATTTATCATGACTGAAAGTGGAGGCACATTTTTAAAGTCGTTTGAATTTATACAGTAATGAATTTCATGTCCGTACCTCATTTAGTCTTGTTACATTGTTGGTAACGAGATAGAGGTGTTGGGAATTCGGGAATGAAAATAAGGATTTCTGAATTGATTCGCACTTCCGAACACCCCCCTGGAACGAGTTAATTTATACAAAAATACATCGTCCCAAGAAATACCCTGTTAAGCAAGATAATTAAATAATTTTTAAGTCCAAGAAACTTCGATTTGGAAGCAAGGTAAACATACTACGTCCAGTTGCTTGTATCTTTGTTGTAATTTTGTCATACTTTTCTAGAAGCACGTTAATGCCATTTCGCTATCTCGATATTATACTGCGATATCGGTATGTCCGTTAATATTATTAAGTGCTTGGGTAATAGAAAGATCCTCAAAGGCATCACTGAAAACTCTTTTAACTGGCAGTGTTAAAAACTGAAATAATGAAAACACTTCATCGCAGTTTTGAAAGTAATTTGTAATTAATTTCTTTAGTTTTATTGGAAGCGCTCTATCACACTTGCCATGTTCTTGTATTAGAGTTTACTTTTTTTTATTTCGGGAAAGTAATCGCTGTATCTTTGCAATGTGCGTGAACACGTAAAATAATTAGTACTAGGTAGTGCTTGTAATTAATAGCCAAACTATTGTTATAATTTCTGTAATTCGTCATAATATAATCTCGTACTTTGAGCTCAAGACAACCAAAGGGCTCCAACCAGTTATAGGACAGAATAAATTGACCAGTACTTCGTTCGTCAGTAAATAAAGATAATAAAAATAAAACAAGGGAAAGAGAAGTACAACAAAACGTATTGAGCTGCGCCTCGAAAAATCACTACGTGACAGTTTTGCTTATAACGAGGTATATAATGCAAAGGAAGAAAAAGTGTCGAAAATCGTCCCTTAAAATTCGGATTCGTCAAGCAAATTACGCCCTTTTTGCATACTTATTTTAAAGATTTTACTCTGCATTGAGAAATACTTTCAAGAAAAGATTTCGTACTCAAATTGAGAACATTAAAAATATTTAAGAAAATTTCTAATCCAATCAAAAACGTTAAGTCTTAATTACAGAAAAAAATATTTATGAGGAACACACACAAATACGAAATATTTATAACGTTGGTGCAGCAGATTCCAACAATCCATGGTAAATAACTATATTATCTGTTAATGGGTTATTAAATGGAGATTCTGTTATTTGGATCTGCTAAAAAATATTGTGGATTTTAATTGGTGATGTTTCGAAGCGCAGGGAAATATACAAAAGTCGTATATTGTAGGGAAGTGATCATCCAACAGGGTGTCTACAGGTCTCATGAAAGAAATAAAATTGAGTCTAAAGTCATGCATTCAGTGAGGCAGTTTTTATCTGTTTTTAATGGCACATGTGTAATTTTTCAATGTGCAGAAAAATATTTCTCATACATTCGAAGCATGTTTCATATTGTGAACATTTAATGTTACAGCAGGATGTGTTCAAATAAAAGTGGTTATATCCAGAGGCTCTCAGATCTTGAGAGTTTACGTATGGTAGTCCCAGGTTCCTTCTGGTCCCAATAATTCTTTCATCTTTGATTGCATGAAAAAGTCATGAATTGGGCCTTCGTGTATTCCGTAGACACCCTGTCCAAGATTACATGGTCATTTCTGTTAACAGGTAGTTTAGTGAAGCATCCTTTAGTTAAGAAGTGAGTGCTTGTGATTTTAAATTGTTTGGAGGCCTATTGTTGTCACAAGTACATTTTTTTTCAATGTTTATTGTACTGCCGTCTTCCGTATCATTGATTTATATATATATATAAATCATATATATATAGGTATGATCCCCATATACGTTGTATTAATTGTCCATGATTGATTTTAAAACTGGGATGCATCTCTGTAGTTACGTAACATTTGGTTGAAAAGTCATTTACCGTATTGTACGTAAAAATACAGTGAAATTGTGTACTAGAATATAAGTATCACATTTAACACACATTACTTCTTAAACATGTGTGTCTTGTTAGCAGACATCGATCTATGTCACTAGTAATTACCAAATTTAGTAGATGTTAGTACTTCATACAGTTTTATTATTAAGGAAAGCTCATTATTGCGTCATAAATATTAACTTAAATCATGATATTATAAAAACACAATAAAATCTAGATTTTTGGTCTAGGCTGTGAGGTTTCTGCGTCATTTCGTTGTCAATCTCATAGCTTAATTGTTCTAATACTTCCCTGTTGGTATTATCACTTACTTGAGCGTCTATTGTTCTATACGGTAAAATACAAATTCTTTCTTAGGTCTATAGTATGCATCCGGTTGTCAAATAGGAGTGTTTAGTCGATTATGCTGGAGGATTACCTTAAAGGCATTTTACCTTTTAGTAATCGTTCCAAATCGTAATTTGTAGGGTAATAAACTGTGTTCTATATAACAAACAGTTAATAATACTAAATAAAAGAAGTCATGTTGAGTGATAAGTATGTATCAGTAAAAAATAAAATCTTACGGAGGTTTTAGTGTGCGCTGTTTATGTATATGTCGTCGGGAAAAATGGTCAAAAAAGAATAAAAAATGGCTACATGTCATTGAGCGCGCACAGGTTTTGAAAATGCACAAATATTCTTCTCTCTCCCTCTCTCTTTCCTGAGTCTGACTGTTTTTCTTGGTGTTTGAAATGTGTATCTTTGTCCCTTTAGGTAGTGTCCTATAGTTCGTGATAGGGAGAATGTTACTGGATGTAAAAATCTCTTGCGAAACCTCAATCAAATCTACTATAATGTGGTAGTTGCTTTGCTTTTTTTTAAAAAAAAATCAGATTAACGTCTTTCTTAGAACCAAAACCTGTAATTTTGTTCGTGGGTTTCGAACCACTGCGTTCGATGTTCCCGAAGTTAGTTGAAGTGGTGACTTTTTGTCACACTATAGCTTGGCTGTTTCAAGCGTACCGCTGCGATCACTTCTGTTTTGATCGAAACTTCCTTGAAAATGGTGGAAGAAAGGGCAGACATGGGTCAGACCTGCTGCTGTTCAGGCGGTTGTGTTGGTACATTGAAATTTCCACCACCGCACCTTTTTTTTTTTCTTCCTATAAGTGAGTAATTGTACAATCAGGGTCAAAAGTTCGTTCACTAGGATAAAGTTTCTATTGAGAATAAATTCGGAATGGAGGGATTTAATTGAGCATATTTAGAAAATCACGTTTTATTTAAGGTACAGAAAACTGTACTTGATCCATTCCAAATTCCCACCTTCCCCCACAATCAACGATGTTCGGGCGCCAACTGAACGAGCCAAGCTAAAAGAAATTTAAGGAAAAAAGCCTTCAAAATGAAATTGTGCTATAGTCTTGTTAAAATTTAACGCTTACACTTTATCATACCTTGAATAATTGAACATGCGTTCTGAAATCAAAGCACATACACTTTATGCAGTCCTGGAATATCAAAATAAGGTTTAAACCGAAAAAAAAAAAAAAAATACAAGAGTACTGTTGGCCGATTGTTGGTTTGTAATAGCTTTGCAGATTGTTTAGTTTAGTTAGTAGTAGGCGTCCGGAATGAATGTAGTGTGATATTTTGTTGAATTTATATATATATAATACAGATCCCGAGGAAAGCAGTCAGATACGTCCTTCTTTATAAAAACAAAAGGGCTTGAAGTAATGTTCTTTATATGTAACTCAGTATTTTGTTACTTGTACATTTTAATATTACAAAGCCAAACTGCTGTATATGTAGCTTGCTCCTTTTTTTTTTCGCATAGTAATAAGTTCTTACACAAGATAATTGTTAATAACGAAATTGTCTTTACGTTTTGTATATAGTCTGAACAATGTACATGAAGTAACAGTCAAGATAATTAAACTTGGAAAGCTGAATTATATATACTATTGGTGTTTCCCCTCCTTTATATGAATAAAATTCGGTCTCTTAAGCCTTTCTTAGGTGTAATTTTTAAGCAAGGTTTAACAGTGTACTGTTGTATGTGAATACGTTATTTTCAGATAAAATTAAACATGACAGTCTTCATCTAAATTATGTGCTGTCCTAATATTCATGGTGTTGCGTTGCGTAGTTATAAAGGTCTGGTCCATGTTCTAAAGCTGTTATTTCAGTTCACGTTTTGAAGAAGAGGACAACGTTATCTGGATCTTCGTGTAGCGCGCCGTCAAAGCAATTTTAATGTTTGTTTATGGTCCAATTAAGGCATGGTTTTGTCTTGTATTTCAGCCATGTACAGTCGGTATTGAATTGAATCATGAACTGCTCAAAATATTACTATGATCTTATGCCAATGTCTTACACTTAACTTTTCCGCACTTAGATTCTAACGTTTCAGATAATTTGTCTTTGAGATTTGAGAATTCCTTTGCTATATGTTCGTTCTTCTACACCCAAAAGGTATAGTAATGATTGTTTGATCAATCTTTTTTTTTAATTGTTATTATTATTATGGCTTTTATGTTTTTAGTTTTATAAGAAAATCTCGTCATGCAAGTTGCAGCAGCAATAGTTTCTTGGTTACTGATAGTAGGTACTGTAATTATAAGTTCATTGCAGCAGTGGAATTATTAGGTATAAAGGTATGGTAGTAGTCGCGCCCCGTGATTCGTAGAATTTTAAAAGGAAAACACTGTTTCATTTAAAACTTGTGGCGACCTAAGAATTACTTAAATTACTAAATGGTGTTGTGTTTCTATGTGAGTGACGCTGCTGACTGGAAAATATCAATATTTTTATATACCTGGGTTGGGTGAGGGGTAGCAATGTAATGAAGGCATCCTAGGTTCGATATCGGCGGGAACACAAGTGGTTCAGATACCACATTCAACTGTAGATTCCGCCCTTTCGATGTCTTCAGCTGAAGGAAAACTGGCAAACCACCGTCGGCTCACTTCGTGCAGGAACCTTTTGACTCATAGGTCTGCTATCCGGCAGAACGTCCATCATCAATATTGACATAATTGTTGCCATACTTTGAAAGCGTGTTTCACCAGTTTTGCTCGAAATCTGTCTAAAGATGGTCGAAACTAATCGAAATACGTACACGATAATAATCAAAATGATCGCCTGCTTTCTTGATACAACTCCGAAGTCGGACCAGTCGTGTTTGGCTGAACGAATTGTTGCAAGAGAAAACAAAAAAAAAACTGTAGGTCCTGTCCTTAAAAGCGTACCAAACCGTTTAGTACATCAGTAACAATTCAATCAGTAGTAAATTTCATTGTTAATGAGGACAATCGAAGATAAGTAAAACTTTGGTGACGTATTTACACTCAGATTAATGGAAAAATGAGCGATGAAAACTTTTTTAAGTTCTCTGAATATCACTAGATGGCAATACTGAATCAGTATTTAAGGTTAATGTAAAGCAACGATCTTCCAACAAAAGATGACAGCACTACATCCGTCTATCTCTAATGTATTTTTATCGTTGCACAAAATTTCAGTGCTGCTCCTACAAATTCAAGCTTAGAGAGTTCAGACTTTCAGGGAAGAAAGTTCATAACCAATTCAAGAGTTGGATCAATGCCGATTTTTATTTTATTTTTTTCTTCATTGTTGAAATCGCTTGAATATCAAAACCTATAACAATGAAGCACTTTCAACAATGAACCAAAAAGAAAATTAAATATCAGCATGGATCGAACTCTTGAATTGGTTATGAATTTTCTTCCCTGAAAAAAAAACTCTCCGCTTGAATTCGTAGGAGTAGCACTGAAATTTCGTCTAACGATAAGAATACATTAGACATACGAAGATAGTGCTGCCATCTTTTGTTGGAGATCGTTGCTTTACATTAACCTTAAATCAATGTTTCGCTTGTTCATTGTTACCAAATTCTTCAGCTTTTTGGACTTTTCATTGACCATTTTCTGTGAATGTGTGTATACCTTTTTCACGTAGAAACTTTGTCCTAGTGAAATGTATTGACAGTATTTATTTTGGCTATATTAAGTATATACCGTGATTAGTCATTTACTGTCATTACCTGATATCGGCATGCTTTTCAGTACAAGCGTAATTTCGTCGATTCTTCCTAGTTTTATCTTTTGTACAGTATTCATGATTTATTACTTGTCTTCTCGGGGAAGATTTCTGCTTGAACACTTTTCTAAGGAGTAAGTTAGGACGCCACGAGTTTAATTTTTTTTTTTTATATATATATATATATATAAAAAAGTGAGGACTGTGGTTCTACCAACACTAACTAAGGCTTTCAACAATAAACTGCTTATGGTCTGGTGCTTCGATTCAATGGAGCACTGACTTATTACTATGCTGTGCAACCAACTATTATGCGAGGTAACATACGTGCTTAGGATATTTTTTTTTTGAGACTGACACAGCGGGAATGTAAGGTTTCTTATTGTTAGAAATAACTCACGCTATGCTATCAAGGAACCGAAACAGGTGGCGTGACTGCTACATTTGCCTTATGACGTCATATTCCTTCATTACATTTTATAAACAGAAGTCTGCTTCGCATTTCTCAGTTACGAACTGTGTAGTAAATACAGTTCGTTGAAAGGTAAGGCTTAAAATAATTGTTTTCTTTTTTAATTCCTCTACGTACTGTTAACTAAGTTATTTGTTTATTAACAATGGTGAACTTGTGCATTTGTTTGTTTGTTATTCATCATTTTTTGCTTTTATTTGTGTTTTTTTGTTACTGTTTTTATCAAATTCTGTTTTAAGAATATTTTCTTTTTTTTTGTAATGTGAAATTTTGGGTGTACAAACTTGGAACAGTAACATGTATTAAATTGTAATACCTCATAGCTAGAAAAAAAATAAAAAAAATGATCCTTTAATTAGATAAAAGACAATAACGATCTTTCCCCCCCCCCCACCACCCACCCACAAACATTTGTTATCGTAAACAAGACAGTCTTTCTCGAATATGGTTGACTACAGATAAAGTTTTCTTCATTCCTAGTGGACTTTTCAAACCATGAATGAGGCATACGTTTCCGCTGAGAAGAAATGCATGTGGCTGCTGTTGAGAAATATTATTTTCACTTCACTGTTTTCAGAACAGAAGAACAGAAAAAAAAAATCTACTGTTCACGGATCTGATGTTTCGTTGGGCATTTTGGAAGTCGAGAAGGATACTTATGTTGTTTTGTACACGTTTGGTTTTATGGAGGTCCATGAAAAAAAAAAAAAAAAAAAAAATGGAACATGATTGAACTCAAAAGTAAACATTTTGTTGTGAATAATTGTTCCAAAATTTCAGTCTCGGTTGAGTTGAATACTTATGTCAAGTCGTAAACAAGCATTTCCTTGAAGATATTGTAAAGATTGTGTTGATATTTGTGATGCTACTAAGATTTTGTTGTCAATGACGGTATAACTGTTACACCATCTTAACTAGTTGTAAACATGTAAAGTCTTTCGCCTGTTTGATGTATAAACAGCTATCGCCCTTCTTTAAAATATTATTGAAGCACATTTCCGAGAAGCAGAAGTTCAAAGGGCTTTCTATGAGGGTTAAGAATATTTATTTATGTATAGCTAGGATCTTTTTTTATTTTTTTATGACATAAAATGAAATAGTATTTTTTAAAAAAAAATGGTGAATAACACAAAACAATGCACAAGCTATTTTGTTTATTTTTTTAATTTGTTTATTGAAAAGCTAGAATGAACAGTAAGTTGAATCTGTAGACTGTTACAATAACATTTTTCAGGGCGAGGCCGAGGGTCATCAAATTCAAGGGGCAACTACGGGGGTGTGAACGTAGGCCGTGGATACAGCCAAGGCTATGGTGCAATGAGGCAGGATAAAACTCACAATCGGTACAACCCCATTGGTATGGGAGGTGGCTACAATATGTACAACTGGAACTAATCACATAGACGATGGCTTTTTTTTTCTGTTTTTTTTTTCCTTATGCATTTTTTTTTTTTATT
>JAGDQP010003741.1:33511-63606 GCA_022664845.1 Lepisma saccharinum
TTTTTCCTTATGCATTTTTTTTTTTTATTAAAAGAGGAAGTTTCATCGTTTGCTCTTACGAGAGAGAAGACGTTGTAGTCTCCCAGTCGAAGTGGGAACAGTTCGTATTCGTCAGTGAAAAAACACATCTGTAACGAGAGGTGTAACACGATCACCAAACTTAGTGAAGAATTCCCGCAAAGAAGGGGTGAAAAGCACTTTCTTTTTTCTTTTTTTTTAAATACAGATTGCATCATATGGTAATTATGTTGTATATGCAAAAAAAAATGTCTTTTTTTTTTAAAAGCAGGATGAGAAAGAGTACAAATATATATATATTCGTTGACATAGACAAGAAATATTGGCTGGAAACCATCACCAACACAGAGGTACATAATATGAAAGAAAACGTGTGTGTGTGTATGTGTATAAACATTGAAAGAAAACGAAAAAAAAATAAGATTTGCGTTTGAAATTATCATTTGTTTTATTATGTATGAAGATCTTAAGAAAATAATATAGACTCCCTCAGAGACTGCAGGTTTCTGCTGCTAGCTATAACTAGTTTGCGTTTTAATTGAAATAAAGATTTAAAGAAAAAAAAAGTTCATTTATTATGGAATTTAATACGAGCAGCAGCTTTGTTTGTAACTTTTTTCTCTCTCTTAAACTACGGACAATCGCGTTATGAGAAGATGCCGTGTTTTTGTCGTTTATAACTCTCACTGTCTTATAAAGAAACTGGAAAAAAAATGTTTTTTATTTTGCTGATGTTCTTACACATATGAAATCTTTAAATAAATAAATAAAACGAAAAAGAGTAAATTTATGTATTTAATGTAATAACATTTTTATTATTTGTAAGTTCCTGTGTACAATACATGAAAATAAAAACAGTCGGTGAGAGAAACAGATTGATTTTTTTTTTAAATATTTAATACATGTTACTGATTCCAAGATAATGCAATATTAATTAGTATAGTTACGTGTTCTTGTTTTTTTTTTTTTTTTTTTTTTGTTTTTTTTATTTTTTTTTTGTTTTTTTTTTGTGAGTTTTTCTTTTTTTTTTAATACTCGTAACTGGCATTGAGTAGCATTCATTTGTCCAGTTTTTGCCACTGTTATGTATTGCAGAGCGATTTTATTTATTGAATGTTGGATAACACAGAAATGTGTTTGTGAGGCTGCTGAAACAACGTTTGACGTGTAAATATTTAAACCTGTTTTCATCTTTCGAGATGTATGAAGATAGTTGCGTTTATTTTGTTGGTGATATTTCATTACATCTCCAGTTCACACGAAATGTACAAGCGGTGGCCAGCCAGGCAGACAGATGTGAATCTCACTCTTGAAAGGAAGAACAACACACTTAACTAAAATTATTTATTCGCATATACCAGGTGTATAAGCTTAAATCCGCTGTTTTGTAGTCAGCAAAACACATGGTGTGTTCATAGAAAGCACAAAGCAAGTTATTCAAAGTACTTTCCCTCGCTAGCTATTTGTGGATACCACGCCAAAATAAATGTCCTGCTCTTTCGAGGTAAACCACTCAAGTTATTTTCGGACGTCTGCATACGAATCGAAGTGCTGCTCAGCGAGGGCGTGGCCCATCGACGTAAACAGATGGTAGTCTGTAGGGGCCAGGTCTGGTGAATAAGCGGGTTGGGGTAGCACCTCCCACTTAAGTGTCTCCAAGTAGTTTTGGACTACTTTTGACGTGTGAGATGAGGCGTTGTCGTGAAGGAATATCAGCTTGTCATGTCTTTGTTGATACTCCGGCCTTTTTTCACACAGAGCACGGTGCACGTTGATCAGTTGTTGGTATTAGTGGTGGGCATTGACAGTTTGACCAGATTGCAACAGCTCAAAGTAGACGATACCCTGTTGATCCCACCAAACACACAGCATCGTCTTTCGTCCGAAGCGATTTGGTCTCGAGGAAGATGATGGTTGGCCGAAATCAGCCCACGATTTCTGGCGTTTCGGATTCGCGAAATATATCCACTTTTTATCGCCCGTCACAATCCGATGCAGGAACGACTTTCTTCTTTGTCTGGCGAGCAACATTTCGCATGTGTTGGCATCTCTCCAGCTGCCGATCGGTCAATTCATGCGGCACCTATTTTCCGATCTTCTGAACTTTTCCCATGGCACGTAGACACATGGAAATGGCTGCTTGAGTAACGCCCAATTGCTCGGCAAGCATTTGTTGCGGTTGGGTATCGTCCTCGTCCAACAGCGCCTGCAATCCTCAAACTTCCTGGGCTGATTTTCACGCTTCTTGTCACTCAAAAAGTGCCGTCTTTGAACCGACGAAATCAATCTCGGCACGTTGTTTCCGATAAAGCACTGTCACCATAGGCCTCCACAAGCATTCGATGCGCGTCGGCAGCCGATTTCTTCAAATGGAAGCAGAAAAGCAGAGCTTCCCGCATATGCTCTTTTTCTGGCACAAAACTAGCCATGCTTACCAACGGAACACTGTGTGTTGTTGTCTGCACTTGCTGATTATGTGCACTGATTCGTGTTGCCAGAGGTCCAACTCATCCACACAATAGGTCTGGCGTGCCCATGGAAGCTTCATACGCTCACGAACGCCATCTATGGGCAAACAGCGATTTAAGCTTATACACCTGGTACGTATGTAATTGTCATTAGTCCATGAAGTTTCAGTAAAAGCTTTTCTGTACCTGAAAGTTTGAAGGTATTTGTCCTGCGAGTTCGTTTCAGCATTTTAAGTGTCTACTCCGTGACAAGTCGTGATATCCCTTAAATTTAATTCGAAATAATGTCAAACAAATTAGTATAGCTGTGGACAAAATATTTACGTATGTCTTTACGGAATATTTTCCAAGTTTGCAACGATGTTCGTCTCACGTGAGACATCTATTAACGGGAATTAGAACTGGGATTAATAATTATTCCCGTTAGGTTAAAAATAAATGTCCCTCTGCGGGATAAAAGGACAGAAATATGCAACTTTGTGCAATTTTTGGACTTAATTTGGTGGAAAACAAAACTATCTTTTCGAATTTGATTGAAGGCATGTAGATAACTTTTGGCTCAGGCCGTTATCTTTTTATATATCAACCTTGGTTAGCTGCATGTTAGTACAATATTTCCTGTACAAGTGCGTCGGAAAACAATTGCGCACATGTTTGCAAGTCAACAAATATATTGCTACATATGTATTGTGGACAGATGAAAAGTCGGCCATCGATATACGTCGAAACTTCTGTCCATAGCTGTATATCCTAAGGATGAAAAGGAACTTACGTGGAAAAATGACTTTCTACCTGAGTTGTGACAAATTTGATCATTTTCAACGTAACTTAAAAAAAGAGGAGAAAAATGTCTGTTGAAAAATAGATAAGAGTTTGTAACTTTTCTATTATTGCCCAGATTTTTTCTTAATCTTGGGTCCAGGGACTGGAAGGATAGCTGGCTACTCTACCACTTACCGTCAACCAAACATTGGCACCCACCGCCAAAGATTCCACCAATAAATTTTATTTAGCGTTGCTACTTTAAGCAGATGGGAAAAGCTCGAACCTCCCTTGTATGCTTACGTACTTGGCGACCCCCCAGAGAGGAAGGAGGGAAGAAAATAGAGACACCGTTCGGGTAGAAAACCACAGAAGACGTCAGCATGGGGTGAAAAAAGCTGGTCGTTCTGCAATGGAGAAGAGTACGAATGAAAGGTTCTTAAACAATCGTGTGTAATACATTGTTTTTTTTTTAAACAATGGTAATGTTACATGAAAATCTATCCTTCCAACAAAGGGGGCTGTTCATGGTACACACGCCCCTGAAATATTCTGGAACAGTATTAGAATTTTTCAGGAAATTGCTAGAGGTTCTTGGGGATGCCTCAACTTTGCTGCTCAAAACAAGAAGGAAAGACTTAATTCGAAAGCTTCGTGTAACAACTCCGCTATGTATTGTGCTATAACAATATTAGAAATAATTCTTCGGTATTGCAGGCTGCAAATGTAACGAAAGTAAGTATTATGCAACCGTATACTTATAGAAAGGCGTCCTCTTTTTGAGGTAAGTTTTCTTTCGTGTGTGTGTGTGTGTGTACAGTATAACCCCGGAAATAATTGGGGCTGAGACCTGTTCAGATTCCTAAAAATTCGGATTCTCGGAAAACGTTTAAAATACTCAGTAAATGTACCATCACACTCTTTAGTGCATTGCGGGGCCACGGTGGATCAACGGTTAGAGCGCTCATCTCTGGCGCTTGAGTTCCTCGATTCAAAGGCTTATTCGATCTATGAGGGCTTTGTGGTGGACAAACACCAATCATCCATCCGGCCTGAGTCAAAGTTATCTAAAGGCCTTAAAAGTTAAATTCAGATATAGTGCATTGCAATTGAATAAGTCGTGATGGCGCGCGCGCACAGTGATTTCTAAAGTGTATCAACTCACCGGAAGTAGTGTACAATAATGCTAAGGTCTACTCTAGAATTTCAGTCTTTTATTCATTGCGTTATTTTTCATTTTTAGACGGAAATAAACGTTCCGTTTCGTTTAAATCTGTATTTTCTCCCCTGGTCAAAAAGCTTAAATTTCACGATCAATTTCCTTTCGGAGGTGTTCGGATTCCCGGGGCTATACTGTATTTTGCACTAACTTCGAGTGATTTATTTGCTAAGAAAAGTGTTTGTGAAAGTACTGGAATTGTATAATTCGACAAGCATGGAAATACTTTCTTACAATTGGTATCTTGGGGCAGTTGAAAGTTTGCTGTACTCGACCTAGTGAATATTTGGACTTGAGTCAAACGTATGTGTTTATACAGTGAAACTTCTGAATAGCGGACACCGTTGGGACCTAAAAAAAAAAAGCTGGCCGCTATTTAAAAATACACATTGAAACTTCCTTTAAACCGCCACAAAAAGTTGACGTAAAAAAATTACGTACAAACTAATTAATTAACGTATTGTTGTTTTATCTATCAATGCAAGATGTATTAAAGGGATGGGTGGATACAAGTTAAGTCATATCATTTGTCTTTATTACTTCTCGATACGACGATGACTTACGTCTGAAAATCTTTGAAACAAAAGCACTTACGGATGGCTAGAACATGTTGGCATTGTCCGCTTTTGAAAGATTTATTGGTTTAGAAGATAGCGTTATGAATGTTTCAATGTCCCCGTTATGGAAAGAGTTTAGTTTCACAAACTTGGTATGCTGGCAGTGATTTTAAAACTAACTGTAATGGGAAGTTTCACTGTATAAATTTTTATTTAATTTGCATGTTCTACATCGGAATGATTACTTTTCTCCGTGTATACGAAAGCTACAAACTTTTTGTTGCGTAAGAACGGCAATCGAGTGCTTTACATAGCAGTCAGGTTTGGTTGTAAAGAAAAAATACGCATCCAACCCAAAAGCTTGTTTTCGAAAACTATTTTTTGTATACCTGTAAGAATTTGTGACTGCATTCATCACATATTTGGCCTGAAACACTACCAAAATGTGTGTAAATCAAAAGGGTACATTTTGTGTGCACTTACAAGGGAAGTGTTTCGGTTCGAACATTTTTTTTTTTTTTAATAATAGTAAGGTTTCGTATATGTTGATAATGACTGCCAAGTAATACGACCGTGTAAGGCTGCGTTTGTCCACTAGACTCTTACCCGTAACTGTCAGCAATTTCAAGAGACTATTTGAAGTGGTACTTGACATCGTGCTCATGGAGTTGGGGTTTTAGAGGTGGCCTTGTGAGCCTGTTGTGATTCTCCCTTCTGTTGTACTTACTTTTGTAGAAAACAATCACATTCGTGGAAACGAATACTTTCATATTAGGGGGATGCTGAAAAAACTAATCGCGGTTTGGTGGGGAATACTGATCTTGTGCCTGGGTCAGATTAGAGAATGTGGAAATAAGAGAGTATGATTTGTAAGTAAATCCCTTACTTTTTATCAAATTTATCATAAATTGCCCTTCCGGCTTTCCTTTGTGTTTGATAGAAATATAATAGAATGCTGAGACAGGAGTGCAGGAACTTTACAAACAGTAGAAAAGCAGCAAAGTTTCGCAAAAGCGTTTTCACGTGGTAGGAGAACGAAAGGACAGAACGGATTGGTGCGAAACTTGGGATAAGACGCCATGTGGCCAACGAACTAAGTTCTATCAAAATATTCCTGTTCGAACCGAAACATTTCCCTTGCTGGATAGTTCAAAAGTGCTGTGTTTTTTTAACCTTGTCCTAAACATTTACAAGATTCGTACATACTTTGTAACTAGTCGTGTTGATATTGGCGTGTGTGACAGCAACCTATGCCCCAGATCTGGGGTCTTCAAATGACGGACTGCGGGATCCCGAAGAGTTTTTCGGACCTACACTGATACGACGTCAAGAGTAAAGATAACACCATAGTCCTCGGCAGAAACTAGTAAATACACTACAAATATTCCAAAGAAGAATGTACGGCTCACAAGTTTCATGTATACTTAGAATATTTGCTTCACACTTGGAAGTAGTGTACATTGAACTTAACTGAACAACTTATCTCAGTTGGCATTTCATCATGTTTTGAAAAAAAAAAAAAAAAAATTGTGTGTGTGCAAGGTAATATACACAGTGTTTCCTTTATTATTATTTGGTAATTAGACCTGTTGTTCCATACAATTATACGGAATAACCAATAACACTCGTACTCGACTATCTATTTGGCTTTCAAAGACCTTTCTCTTGCTATATTACTATCAATCAGAACCCGACGTTTAATATAATTGAAGGCCTCTGCCCTAGATTTGATACACCCAAATCTGTAAGAACACTACATTGACCAACTTGGCTTACTCAGTTATGTAGAAAATCCGTGCTTACACAGACTGATAATTTATTTGTAAATTCTAGCAGGAAGTTCTGGTTTTGTATCTTTTATGGGTTCAACTTAATTTCCCAAGAAATTTTTTTAGCCAAACGTTCATAAAAGTTCAGGGTTCCGAACACACTTGAGTGGGTGAGTGATGTTTTTTGTCTTCCATTACTTACAAGTAACACTCCGATTTTGATCAAATTTGGCAGGTAGATACTACACACGCAATAAACGAATACGTGTGTTTTTTATTTTTTTTTGTTTGCGGAGAAACTGTTTTAGGGGGCAAAAGCTCCCACCCAAAATTGTGAAAGTGGCCGCCCGAAAGACGAGAAGAAGTGGACCGAAGTGAATGAAATTGTGCCCAGAGATGGTAGACGTAAAATGAAGGAATACGTATCGTATTTTCCACGAAACAACGGATGGGTGGGGGCACAGATCCCTCCAAACATTTGATCACGAAATATAAAAGTGCTAGTAAGTGTACGATACGTCAAGAATTCCTTGGTGTAGGGAAAAAAATGCTCAAAATTTGCCGAAAGGTAAAAATGGGAAATTTTCTTAAAATACCTTCAAATGTAGGCAAATTCTACTTTAGCATATTTTTACTTGCAATTGACTACATGAAAAACAGAAAATACAAGGCAGCATAGCTGTTATTAGAAGGTGAAAATATATAATAATAATAATATCGTGGTTTACCTTTGAAGTAGCAGCTATTGGAGACATCTGGTGCTTTCAAAAAGAAACAGCTCTACTACCAGCAACAATCACATCTAGCAGAGTTGCAAGTTACAGGAAAGGCAAACAATGGACCAATCTTTGCAATATTACCATCTAGTGGTTTTTATACAAAGGAGGAAGGTGTATTTACAGGGTGTCCCATTTTAATCAAACTACTGAAATATTGCAAAGCACTGAAAGAAAATGCAAAAAGTGTGGAGTGGAATCTATACCGACAGAGGGGGCAGCCTTCCATGCACAATAGAGTTATGGCACATGAACATTGTTGCCATCTCAACACACATTTTTTCAAATGGGATGAAGGTTCAAGACTTTCGGAGGTGATTGTATGAGTCATGATAAACAAAATAGTTTATGTGAACATTGGTCGAATTCTGCTTCGTTTTGGAGGTACAGTGATTCCAACTTGGAACCCAAAATCAACGCCTAACATGCGAAGAAAATGAATCATTCTCAATCAGAAACGACGCATTGAATGAAAATTTCGTTTGTGGAAATTTGTTTGTAGTGGATATGAGGATTGAAAACAAGATGATGTCAGTGTTGCTAACTCTGTATAACGTTTAAATTTTTCAAATGGCACTATACGTTTTATTATTAGGTATTTGGCCTCCTCTAGTGATAACACGTAAAGCAGACATCGCAGTGTTGCAAACTGTGGATGAAATATTCTATGGAATTACGTATTTTGTATAAATTCGGGAAAACCTTTGTCTCATCAACAGTTTGGAACACTACGAAGTGTGCTTTACCTATGTTGTTTATCATCGCTAGAGGATGCCAAAAACCTAATAATACAATGTAGTGCCCGGGACGGACGTAAGCCATAGTGCTGTTACCGCCCATACACTTAATTTTATCTTACAATGTAGTGCCATTTGCAAAATCTAAACGTTATACAGGGTGACATCTTGTTTTCAATCCTGATATTCACCATGTTACAAACGAAATTTTCATTCAATGCGTCGTTTCGGATTTACTGAGAATCATTAATTTTCTTCACATGTTAGGCGTTGATTTTACGTTTACAAGCTGGAATCGTATCTCCAAAACGAAGCAGAATTCAACCCATGTTCGTGTTAACCTTTTTTTGTTTATCATGACTCATACTATCACCTCCGAAAGTTTTCATCCAATTCGAAAAAATATGTTTGTGTTCAGGTGACAACACTGTGTATGGAAGGCTGCCCCTCCCCCCCCCGCTCAGTCGGTATATATATTTTAAAGAAAAGAAACTGGGTTCTGTATTCAGATCACGAAACTAAAGCTTAATATACAAATAGACTGCAGCGAGTTTTTTAATTCACTTGCAGTGTTTGTACAAAACTTTGTGCTGACAGTTTCATTTATTTTTAAGTTATACAAGACAGGATTGTGAAATAAATATTCTGAATGTTAAAACATGATAAATTATATTTTTGGAGGAAAACATTCAAAATAGTGAATGGAAGAATAAGGAAATTTTAACTATTAAGGTGAGTTATCATTTCGATACTTGCATAGGGATTTCTGTTTTCTTTACAAATGATGTTCTTGTGGATTCTAAAGTGAACAATGTCTTAAGAGAATCAATGGAATGTTATTTGAAGAGTTTATTGCAATAGCAGCAGCTGCCGCAGTAGTAGTACTAGTAATAGTAGTCAGGGTTTTATTCGTCACCGAAAGAGAGAGAGGGGAGAGGAATTGATGCCCAATCACTAATTGACCTACTGGACGTAATTCCACTGGTTTTCCCTCCCTATAAGAAAACGGATAAGTAAGGTATCAGGGGATTACTCCCGAATTCTGAATTTGAATTGATTTTAAGATCTTGAGGCAATTATATCTCAGGCCGTATGGATTATGATGGAATGAAGAAAGTGGGAGGAAATTGGAGCACCCCGAGAAACCCACGCACACGGTGTTTGTCCACATGCCATAAGCAGGGATCGATCGGACGACCCCTAGCACAAGAGGTGAACGCTCTACCAACTGAGGGAATTACACCCGTTTCCCATATAAAAAAAAAAAAACTCCCTGGTAGTAGTAGTAAAAGAGGAATAGTAGGTTGTTTTTTTTTTGGAAAAAAATTAATTTTTGGATGCTTCAATAGGGAAATTCAATACTGTCCATCTGGTAACATTGATGTGTTTGTCGTAGCATGCGTAGTTTCCAAGATATTCTTGACACTTGCGTCTATACCCACAGGTCACTGGAATTAAAATAGCGGCTTACTAAAGCGGAAGTAGCCCACTCGCTTATCCTGAACGATAAGTAACATCCCGGCAGCTGCAGTTTGGTCTTGTCGTCAAGACGTTAGACAGCTGATCCAAAGCTCCACGGGTTTAAACCCTGGCGTCGACCATTTACATATTTTTTTTTTAAAGAAAAAGTTTTTTCGTTTTTATGTAAATACACAAAAGGAAATTTAATAAAAGTTGTAATTTGCAATTTTAAAAGATGCCACTAAAACTAGGATGTATATAAACCCACTAGAGGGGGGAGGGTGCGTCCGAAGGGAGCTGGGCGGCGTTAGCCGCGGGGGAGAGGGCGCAGCCCCCCAGTTAGCGGTGGGCATACGCAAAAGTTCTGTGCCGTATCGGAAGTGTTTCCAAGTGTGCCGCCATTTTAATTCCAGTGACCTGCGGCTAGACGCACGTTTTTGGACCATTTGGCGATACTAGTTTGTCACGGAGACGTATGGTTACTGCGCTGTCACTTAATACGTATAAATGTTACCATGCCATTCTATAAGGCTTCTCAAAAGCTTATTTATAGGTTTTAGATGCCTAAAAGAGCAGGTAAATATAGTTAATCTACTTTATTTAGGCTCCAGAATTGCACCAATGATTGGTGAGTCTTTGAGTGATTTTTTTTTTTTTTAAGCAAACGGAAGAAGGCGTTTTTCAGTCGTTCGTCCTTATAATTATGTTAAAATATTTCATAAACAAATTTTAGATGAGTGTCTTAGAAATTTAATCAGCGGTGAATCCAGAAGGGGGCGCAGAATATTGTGAGTCTGTTACACCGTATGGTTTGGTTTTTAATCATTTCTCAGCTTCCACTATTGAAACTTGTATAAAACTGAAAGCGTTGGGTCCGATTTTTTTTTTTTTTTCTATTTTCCGTTTTGGACAGATTTCCATTTAATACAAAGTTGAAAATAAATACTGTAACATAATAAGATAGAAATGGGGTTGTCATTTAGCTTTATATTTGGTTTGGAACTCCGAAAAACAATATTCCACATTCTGCACACACACACATACATACATACACGTAAATTATTTTGTATTTTATGTTTCACGGCAGAAAACATTTAATATTCTCACAGCACTAAAACATTTAATACAACGACGAAAATACTTAATACAAATACAAGAGCGAACTTTCCCTGTTCCACCAGTAGTCTTCCTTCCCGGGTAGCGTCCTCAACGGGGTTCGTCTTCTCTTAAACTTCATACGAACAGCAACCATGATTGCTGTAGACTACAAATAAAAATTGAAGCTATGCGTATCCTCAAAGCGATTGACACGAAGAATGATTATTTTAATTATTAAAAATTCACTTAACCTTTATTTTCTAATCCCCCCCCCTCACTTTTTATGTGTGTGAGGCGCCTATGGCGATCACAAGCCGCCTCTATGACGTTAACGTGTGCTCTGTTCCACATTCAACCTGAACCTTAATGATTGTACACTTTTAGGCGCGCCTACATTGTTAAGGACGGTCATGTGCGCATATCACTAGAAGTATTGTGTATCACTGTCTCTCGAAGTCACATTACGAAACTAGTTACTACTTACTAGTACAGTATCACATGTTATGTGTGTATTAAGTTAATGGAAGCATAAGATGGTTGCATGTTTCAGTAGCAGCGAACTGGGCTATTCGTGGGCTTACTAGAAGTAAACACTCTCATGATTTTTTGGCAGGAAGGAAGAAAGTAATGTTAAGCAGTGTTGGCAGCCTCTACAGTTATTATTGGAAGGGTCCCGTCTATGTGTATCAATCAGTCTTCATTGATGTGCAATCGTAATATGTTTATTACTTTACAAATGTTTTGTATGCTTTAGATCAATGCTTCTAAACAGGTGGACTGTGCTGTGAAATTTGTTAAGGTATGCCGCGAAACTTCTGAGACTTTGTTTTGTTTTGGTGGAAGTAATTAAGATAATTTCACTCAATATTTATTTTGAAAAAGGAAACAGAAAAATATATTTATGAGCTTAAACATATTTATTTTACAGATAAGTTATTGGTTTATTGATGACTTAACAATAAAATATTTTAATTTATTAATGAGAAACCTGAGCTTGTTATTTCTTGTGAGACCCTCTTTGTTGCAAACTCATATTAGTGTGCTGCGGAAACCCACTACAAAGAATAGTGTGTCGCGAACTAGAAGGGTGTGAGAACCTCTGTTTTAGATAGCATTTCAAGCTATTTCAATTTTGGATTATTTCTGTAGCTAACAACTGCATTAAATACAGCACTTTAAATAAGATGTAGCAGGAGGCGGAGTAATCAATCAGTTTAGCTTTCTCCCATAGACCACTGGAAACCGTAATCTAATGCCCCTTATTTGGGTATGGCTTGATAATAAATTCAAGAAAAACTTCTATTTAGCTTAAAAGTTCCATTTTAGTAAACCCCGTCTTCGAAAATTAAAAAAAAAAAAAATCCAAACTTTGAGCTTCAAAATTAGGGGACCTAGTATAAACTTGGTCAAATGTCGGGATGGCGCCTTCAACATAGGTCCTCGCCGACACCTTCCCGAATCCTTTCCCCTCCCCGATCCCGGCCTGAGCCGTAGATACCTAAAGGCTATAAATACAATTCAAAGTCAGTAGAAACTTCATCACTGAAAATAAGTCATAATATGCTTCTTACAAGGCTAGTTCAATGTCTGAGTAATTGGTATAAGCCTATGAACACTTTTTTTCAAATATATTTAAATTATAATAAAATATACCGTTGTCCACACATTTTTGTTAAACCAAAATTATTTTATGTGAAATTTGCTTCAAATATCTATATCAAATTAAACTGTATAGCCCTTTTCAATGGAATTCGGGAAAGACCCTTAAAGCTCGGGACGTATAATCACCGTACTTATAGGCCTATATTAACTACTTATTTTATATGGTATTGAAGGTACTTCAAATGTTAGTTTCATTGTTTCGGATGCATATAATGCAGAATATGATTTAAAAGATATGAGAGTCAAAATACGTAATGTACGCGTAGATGGTAGTAGACTATGTATGTCCTTGGATTATTACTCTGATTTTGCATCAGATTCTGCATGTTGTGTGTCCGAACATTAGTTAAAGTTGTTACATTATAGAGGGAATGTTTTCTACCGATAGCAGTCCAAAATATTTCATTTCCAACTGCTCATGTTGGACAATGTTCACGTAGATGGTAAATGAGGTTTCTTCGAAGGGTTACAAGTGTCCCTCCCTGTGCATTATACTTGATTCTATATGATAGGGAGACCACTATATTATACCTGCTGCTCTTGTATAGCATTCGAATTCATACAATACAAACTTAAGGGGCGATTGTGGCCTTCGAACATATTACCCTTGATTTTGCATCATATTCTGCATTACACGTATTCGAATGCAATATTGAAGACTCAGCTATTATATATTGCGACTGTCCTATCATTCAAGTGTAATATACACGAGCACTTTCGTAAAACAAGCTCATTGAGGGTAACAATCCTCCCTAACCGCTCCCAATTTTCAAGATCGACTATAACCCTGTCATTCACTAAACTAGTTACTTGAAGAATTGTCCAACGTCGATAGATAGAAATAATAGTTTTTTGACTTTCGGATGCGCTGTGCAGAACCTGACGTACAAATAAGGAGTGATGTGAGCCTAAAGGACATGTAGAAGGGAGTATCTACCCTTGGACTCACATTACCCCCTGATTTTGGTTCACACTCACTTCTAAAGGAAAAATCAATGGGGAGTGTGTTAAATAGCAAGAAAGAACAGTTGAATGTTCGACTACTTCGACTGGCGGAAGAGTTGAGTAGTGACGTAGAGGGTGAATGGGCCCGAAGGAGACTATGTAACTCAAATCGGAAAGAATTAATACCTTACGGTGCGTTGTAATGTTAAGATATCAGTACGGAGTGATTTTAAAAAGAAAATTTATGACTAACCCGCTTCCCTACTCGACATTACTGTGTGATTTTGTATAAAATTCGACAAACTTACGTGAAAAGGTCACCTCGTTGTTTAGCAGATGATGTATTGAATTACTTTCTAGCGAAGTAATACACTAACTGGTCAATATTTCGCCCTCATAATATGGGAAACGCATATGATGTCCTTAATCGACGAATTGATAACAAAGAGATTAATACTTCGATTGGCATGCAAATAAAGAAAAAAAAGCATAAGAACTTGTACAGTATCACCGAGAATGTAACTGATGACTACAGAAGATAATTGGTTCGAATCTAATGGAATAAATATCCATTTTAGTAAGTTTCATGGCAATAGAGATGCAAAATTTCAGTGATTTTTAAATTTCATGTACACTCACAATATTAGGTGGAGGTTGGAGTTATAAGAAATAATTGTAATAATTAACTCGAGAAGAATTGTTTCACTGTATGCCTAATAGTTAGACAACCAATATGACAGTACCAATATGCGCATGGCAGGATACTCCTCCATTTGGAGGAAGAAAGTTGTTGAGCATCATTAGGGAACCACGAGATAGAAAGGCAGAACTTCTATTCACGTTAAGTTCTAAGATAGAAATTAATGCAAACAAAAGGAAAATAATAATATGGAGATCATGCAGGAATCGTCATAGTGCAGTGCAAGAAAACTTGTTCAAACACACAGAGATGGAAAGAGAGAATTTACACACCGAACAAAACCAGAGAGAGAGAAACACGATAAGATCTAAGAAAGGAAAGTGAAACAGTTTCATTGATATATTACGATCACACACGTGCTTATTAATCTCTCGACTGTCCAATGACTTTCATTTCGCAGCCAGGACATCATTTTCATGTAGGTATATTTTTGAAAATGTCTTGGCCTAACTAGGAATCGAACCTAAATCCAGAAAGTCAAACATGTTAACCACTATACTACACAAGACTTAGTTCCCTACTTGCTATAATCGTGTTTTAACTGTATTTGTCAGCGTCAGAAGAAATAAAATCACGCCATTACATGAATCGGGGATCTAGACATGATATATATGTTCTGAAAGTATACAACCAGAATAGTGTAAATGTGGAATTCTAGCGACAAATGGCAAAGGATATAGAAATTATGAGGGTTTAAAGGGATAGCCTGTCGCAAGAGTAATCCATTATAATATCTCGTAACGTTGTTATGATACAACTTTCAGATCACCATTTACAAGGTTGGACTGTTGATAAGTGGTTAAGGCGTTGACATATTGAGTAAAATAAACAGTTCGAATCCCGGCGCCGGGCGTTTCAAAACATTTCTACCTGTTCATATTTATTATTAATAATTGCTTTCATGCATTTTTCGTAGATTATCTTAGTGGCCATGGATTAGGGTTTTTAGGTAAGGTTATGTGTCTTTACGCTTTTTCTTTCAATATATATGTTATCTGTTTGTGGAACCTAATCTCCGCTAACCCATGGTCACTAAAAATACAAGAAAACAATTAGTAATTATATATGTGAACAGATACAATTGTATTTTAAAAGAAATAAACGTAAGTGTAAAGATACATAACCGAACCTGACCGTATGTATCCTACCCTAACCCATGGTCACTAATTTAAGATAACGAAAAATCCAAGAAAGCAATCATTAATAAATATGAACAGATAGAAATGTTTCTGGTTATGTACATTCAGAAATGTCGGTACTATTTTTCAACATAGTCTCCAAGTCTTTCAACACATTTCTCCCATCTTGGCACAAGTTTGTAAATACCCTGTGCACGGAAGTCCGTCTTTTGTGAGTAGAGCCATCTGCGAACAGTCGATTTCACTTCGGCATTGGGAGTGAAATGTTCACCGGCCAAGAATTTCTTCATTGGGCCGAAAAGATGATAATCGGACGATACCAGATCCGGACTATACGACGGATGCTAGAGTACCTCCCACCCTGGTTTCTTCCTCTGCAGCGTACCGTGCCAGGAGAGCCCAACTGACGTACAGAAAATATGTTAACTTTAGGATGCTTCCTTTGTTTCTTTTTCGTTACAAAATTGTGAAACTAGCCTAAATAGTTATTTAATAGTTTTAACATTAGTGTAAATAGTTTATATATGTAGTATGGTAGATTTTGATATAGAAGACCCACTTTTAAGGTATACTCACCCACATTTAATATCTAATTGCACAGAATTAGTTAATTTCGATTTTCCAAAAAGTAATGATTTTTTTCACTGTTACATTTAAGTGTTCAAAATCTTGTATCCAAATATGAAGAACTTGTGGCATTTTAAAATGGTTTCAATAATGAATTCTTAGTTATAGCATCTCCATCTCCTTCATCAAGAACAAACAAATTATATTTCGCTTCGTAATTACATAAAACTTTGTAAACTTTATATGGGCCAGTCTAGTAACTTGGGACTTCGGCCCGTCACGGCTTCCCAATTACATATATGAAAAAAAAAATATGAAGCTATTGTAAAATAAGCCCATGCAAAGAACATGGTGGTGTAGGCCTGTCCATCAGGCCAACGTTAAATTACTTTGCACGCGACGATTTAAACAATATGAATAATTTTGAATCATGTGAAATGTTATGGATTAAACTCACTGATTTTTATTTTGACAAGAAAACGGTTATAGCTGTTACAGATCCTCCTGACAAGAGTTATGAAGATTTCCAAAATTGACTAAGTTCAATAATAACTAAAATCAACACTGAAGGTAAATATTGTATATTTACTGGAAACATTAACATTCACCTAAATAATGAACGTGAAAGTGCTGAATACATTAGAATATTTAATACAAACAGCATTAAAATGTGTATAACTATCCCGACGCGCATACAAGGTAACATTCGCAATATTATAGACGGTGTTCGATTTGTGCAATTTCCAGAGAGGGAAGAATTAGTGAGATATGTAGTATAACGTATTTTGGAATCGTCTATATCCCAGGTTAGAGGTACATTTCTGTAAAAAGTACCAAAGAAAATTTTTGCCGGGAGGGGGATAATCCCAGCCATCCCCCGCTACAAATCGAACACTGATTATAGATCATATTGGAACAAATACATATGAATATACAATCAGGAGCAATAACTTCCGGCATTATATATCACTTTCCAATTTACACGTTCACATCAGTAGGAATAAAAACAAATCCAGTCTGATAAAAGAAATAGCTGGTCGCGATTATTCAAAAGTAAAACAAAATAAAAGAAACCAATTGAGTATTAACAGGAGTATATAACTCGTCCGACAGGTACCTTAAAATACTTAAAACAACGCTAATGTATGGCAATTGGAAAAGTAAATAGCAAATATGTAGTTAAAATCCAGCCATGGATGACTATCGCTATACTTATTTGTATAAACTTTGGAGAAGGAGCACTAAAAATCCATTTAACTTATATTTCGTGGCAAATATAAACAATACCAGAAGATATTAAACAAGTTATAGAAAAAGCTAAAAATGGCTACTACATGAATGCCATGTTGCGAATGGGATTTAACACTAAGTAAAAAATGGAATGTCGTGAAACAGGCAATAAAATTTAAGAAAGCAGTAGAAAATAGTGACATTAACATTGAAGACCAATGTGGCCAATTCATTACGGATCCATAAAATGTCGCGAGCGAATTCAACACACACTTCACGGGTATTGGGGAAGACTTAGCAGCTAATATAAAAGAATATAACAAATGGTGTAACAAGCCACATTGTTTCTTAATCATGGAAGTGAAATGGAAATTTTAAACATCATAAACGCATTTCCAAACAAAACAAGTGTTGCGAATGACAATATCAATATGAAAATTAGTAAGGAAACTGCGACAGAATTAGCCCCTGTTCTAAACCATATACTTAATGTTTCTGACCGGTGTCTTCCCGATTCACTAAAAATAGCCAAAATAATACCAGTTTTCACGGGTGGAAATAATAAAGATAAATCTAATTATCCGCCTATATTTATATTCAGCAAAGTTATAGAAAAAGCTATATGTTCAAGAATAACTTGTTTCACTGAATATCACAAGATCATAAAACAAGAAAAATATGGATTTCAGAAAAACAAGTTACGCAACTTGCTGTCAGTAATCTTTCAAATTACATCTCTGAAACCCTTGATGAGAGCAAGTACGTAATAGGGGATATTCATAGATCTAAAGCCGTTCGGGTAGTCGTATGATCTACGACGGTAGGCCAACGACTCGAAGGTCGCGGATTCGAGTCCCGGCAGGGGCATGGGTGTGGATTTTAATAGCTGAAGGGCGAATTGTGACGCACCGAAGTCCAAAGTTACTAGACTGGCCCATATAAAAATAAAGTTTACCGAAGTTTTATCATAAATCTAAAGAAAGCATTCGATATGGTAAATCGCAAGATATTGGTTCAGAATTACGCCGAATTGCTTACGTTATCCGCAAAATAGAAAGCAATACACTTATGTTAAAAGGTGATGTCAAACATAAATGCAGTAAATTGTGGAATACCACAGGGACCAATACTATTTTTGTTATATATTAATGAATTGCGGAAATTTTAAGTAAATCAAAAGTGCCTGTTATTTGTAGACGACACAATTATATTCAAGAAGGGATCCACACTCGATTTAGTGTAAAGTAATAACGACTTAAGAAAATTAGAGCAGTGGTTCAAAATGAACGTTTAATATTCCGAAAATATACGATTTTAAATATAAAGTAACTAGGTACATGGTTCGACGAACATTTCACATGGGAAAAACCCTTCATAGAAATAAGCAAAAACACGTAACTGCACATAGGAATACTCTTCAAAATTTCCCGAAAACGTAACTAAGATTTATTATTATGCTTTTGTACACCCATACTTTTCGTATAGCAAATAATCATGATATGGGAACTCAAGTAATTAATACAAGCGAAAATTATTTACATTGCGAAAGAGAGCAATTTGAATAATGAAAGGTGCAGATTTCTGGTGCATTACGCATCCTCTATTTGAGGAGCTTCAAATAAAATCACTACAGGAACTTTATTATCGTCCTGAGTAACAACTTTAACACGCTCTATAAGAACAAGAGCAATAACGAACAACTTGTTAATAATACCCAGACCACGCTTAAACTATGGATTACGAAGTCACATATAATAGCATTACTGTTTGAAATTCCTTTCCCTCAAACATAAGAACAGCAACAACATAAAGCATTCAGAAAACAAGTGAACACCTTTCTCCAGCAACCAAACTAAATTGTAAATATAGTATATTTTATTAAGTATATTGTCATATATTTTTTATATATATATTCTTTAGAGATGTTAACATGCAATTATTTATTCAATGTATTTGTAGTTTTCATTTTGTATAATCATTCCTATCATCTCATTGTTATATAATCACTGTATTTTTCGAAATTTTTCTAAGAAATTAACAGTTATTGAGAGGAGGAACCACAAACAGCATTTGCTCGGTTCCGCCTAATTTCTGTAAATTGTAAATAATGTATTATTAAGAAAAAAATGTATTGTATTTTTTTAAAATCAATTGCGCAGATGGAAATAAATATTCCTTACACAAGCCTTAAGTTTGTTTAACTGTGGTCCACTTGCCATGACTATCTGGTGGGGTTTTAGTAAGATATTCCCTCACTTAGCAGTATCTTCTTAGCTGTAAAAATACATCATGGTTAAGGTGTTTGCTTTCTAAATCATCGTAAAAGTAACATGGATTCGAGTCGTGGACGGGACAAGAATACTTTTCCTGCTAGTCAATAAGACAATACTAACTTCTTTTCATGAAATTACTAAAACTGAGTGTGACCTTGGAAAAGCTTCTAAGCAAGTGGTTCCCAACCTGGGGGGCGTGTAAAGGCAGTAAGGGGGCGCAAGCGACTGTCAGAAAAATTGTGTTTATAAAGAGCATCACATTTTGAAGAGGGCACTTTAATAAAATTTAGCTTAAGCAAATTTCACAGACGTTACATGTCTTTCCTACACAAATGTTGTACATGAGAGTAAGTCAGTGGAATGGCGCTAATCAGCACAGATGAAATTAAAATTATCATAATAAAAGTTCTTATACACTTGATCGCAAAATTTAGTTTCTGTACCAAAACACAGAAGAAAGGCAAATATTTCAATATGTTACTTAAACAATAATTGGATCGTTTACTTTAGAAAGGGCACATATCCAAGATAGATACCACCCTTTTTAAAAAAAAAAAAAAAAAAACTGACATTCGTGTATGAATTGTATTTTCGAGTCTTTTTAAAATGAAGTACAAAGAATTGTACCAAATTATTAATTCTTTGTTTTGAATAGTGTTTTGTGTCCCCTGTGAAATTTTAAAAATGTGACTTGTGCCTTTTCTAAAATAAACGATTAAATTCTGCAAAGGAAATAACTAACATAAAATCGAGTAATGCAAAGGAGAAAGCCTCAGTGTAATGATTGACATTGCATTTCCTTCACAAGCTTCTTGCTGTTTGGTAATGAGTTCGATAAAGCACACTTGAGATTACTTTCCGCTTCTAGGTGGTTGCGATTTTATTGTAGCCAACGTCAAAAATCCCAGTTCACAGAAATAAGTTGACGAAAACTGAACAATAAGTTTTAAGCCTACTTTTGCCACTCTTGGGTAAATAAGCGGGAAATAAACCCAAAATTCTTGCAAAGATATTGATTGAAACTGGGTTTTTGGCACGTGAATCACACTTCAAATTGATTTCTTCCACTTGAATCTCAGCTGGATAAAGTAAATTCACATCTATGTTGAAAGGTGTTCATGTTAAATTGCACTGCCAGTCTCCTGCACAGAAAGCTGGAAAATTTTGCTTGAATTCATCATGAAATAGATCCAAATGCGTATTGATATTGTCTCTCCATACTGTTACATCACGTTTGTTATTGTCAAGAAGTTAATTTAATCGAGGAAATTATGAAAAATTGGACTTGGTGGCGTTTTCATAGTAGGATCTTTTCTATGAAAGCTCTTATCGCGTTATAAGAAGTCAGTATGTTTGAGTTTCTTCCTTGCAGTTTGGGATTGAGATTAATATTTCAAAAAAGCGTGCAAGATATAAAAGGGTAAATACAAATGTGTCCTCAGTAAAGGAATTACGAAGTTCCTCTTTCCTTATACTTGGAAGATATATTTCCACATCTGATTTAAGCTCATACAGCCTACTTAACATATTACCTTTTGAGAGCCATCGAACTTCGGGTATGGAAAAGTAAAATCTTATATTCAGCACTGAGATCGCCACACAAAGACTCAAAAAATGTTGGGGAGAAGCAAAAGTAAATATGAAAGCGAAATTTAAACAATTTGTAACTGATAAACGAGGAGCCAAGAATGTGTACTAAATAACGTTGTTTTTATAGTTATTTAATTTTAATATGTCATGAATGTTGTAATGTGGAAAGAGATCTTAAATACAAACACAATAACTCTTCACTAAAAAAAAAGTCACGGATGGACTGTCACTGCTGCAAGTATCCAAAGAGAAGATGAATAACCATATACAATTGTCTAGAGATTCGAAGGAATTCAATGAATAGGAAGTGCCTTGCTGGCATTCACTATCCAGGAATCTCAGCTCCGAACAAAGATGGTAGGCTAAAACTTGAAAGAAAAAGCTACCTTCAAAAATAAGGTATGTTTATTATGGTCTTACGATCTAACTTGCGTTACAAGTCGTTACAGGTTATTACATCAGTGACGATAACTTACATGAACTACACATCTTGATGGACCAATAAATGGTTAAATAAACTTCGTGACAGAGTTACAAACTCTGGAGAATCACGAGGAACGAAATAAAACATTAGTCTCTTCTTTTTGTATGAAAACACTTTTAAATTGACTGTTGCACATCTAACAACCTAAGACGCCATCTCTTGTACTCCGGGTAACTATAAACTGGAAGTACTGTCTATACACGCTTTAATAATAATTCCACTGCATCTAGTACCTAGGTATATTAGGTTGTAACTCACAATGCGGTTATAAAGGGGGGTTGGTTAAGAACAAAGCTGATAAAAAGAAATTGGTATACAAAAATCGTGCTGAAAATCAATATAAATTGAAGAGAATCATGTTATTATTATTATTAATGTTGTTAGAGTAAATATTACAATTATGTTACACTTGAGAAATAACTATTCAGCACTAAGATCGTCACACAAAGTCTCAAGAACGTCGATATCTAAAAGCGCAAAGGGCGGCGTCACACACGAGAAGCACGTATATTCCCAAATCGATGACGGGGGGGGGGGGGGAATGAAGCATGTAGGATTTACGAAAGGGGCAGCAGGTAAAAGAAGTTGGAAACCTTTGTTCTAAGCAGATATACGACACTGGCGTGATATTTCTTTCTTCTGACGCTGACAAATGCAATTATAACATAATTTTTGTAAGTAGGGAACTAAGTCCGATGTAGTATACTGGTTAGCTTGTTGGACTTTTAGTTTGTAAATCTAGTTTCCATTCCCAGTTTAGCCACGAATTATATATATATATATAATAATAAATCACAGCCATATTCAATCCACTAGTGGATGATATATATATATATATATATATTTGTATGAAAATGATGCCCTGGCTGCGAAATGCAAGGCAATGGGCAGTCGAGAGAATAATAAGTATGTGTGTGATGGTAATGCATCAATGGAATTGTTTCATAATTAACATCACTTTCCCTTGCATTTTTCCTTTCTTGGGTCTTGTCGTGTTTGTCTCTTCCTTTAGTTCTCTGTTTTTGTTCGGGTATGTGTGTATGCTTAAAAAAATTCTCTCTCTCTCTCTCTCATGTGTGTGTGTGTACGAGTATGTTTTTGAACAAGACAAATTTTGTTGTATAATGATCATTTTTGCATGATGTTCACGTTAGTATTTTCCTCTTGTTTGCATGAATTTCTATCTCCGAAATTAACGTTAATGGAATTTCTGCCTATCTATCTCGTGGTTCTCTAAATGATGCTTATGGACTAAATTCTTTTGTTCCTCTAAATGGAGGAATATCCTGGCAGGTCATGTTTTGGCGCATATTTGTTCTGTCGTGCTGGCTGTCTAACTATTAGGCAGTGAAACAATTCTCCTGGAGGAAAGAGCTATTAGTTCCTACAACTTCAACCACCACTTATTATTGTGATTAGATTTCATACACTGTATTATTATCTAAGAGTAGAGCTTTTCTTATACAATGTACAGGAACTGACAGTGAAGGTATGTTAACATCTGAAGGATTTCGCATACAAACTTCACAGTCTTCGTAATAGTTCAATCGCTATCAGAGGTATGCGTACATCTTTGTTTTTCGCACCCAATGGGAATTTTATATACCAAAGTACAAAGACCCAAATGATCATGAAGACACATCCTTTGCAATGTTTCCGATAAGCAAGTACTATGTGCCATCTTCAGTGCCAGATCCATAACTAGCTTGTCTGTGCGTTCTATAATAGAAAACCTTTACTTTTACTCTCAGCGTAGAGCGTATACTCTTAATATACATTGTAGACGAAAATGTACATAATCTATACTTGAAAGCTGAAATACCGTCGCGAAGCTTTTTGCTGCTGAGACTAAAAGGCAATTAATAAATTCAAATTATAAATCGAAATTTATTACCGCACATATTACTGCTAAAGTAATTATTAGTATCATTGACATCTACGCCAAAATAACACGAAGTTAAATTTAAGAAGGAAAACTATAGAAGAAATCTTCATTTTCAAGCCCGCTTGCGTTCTTGCGATTTGGGTGAATGGCCAATTGAAACACGTGTTACAACACGTAATAAAACTACACCACGAAACGCCACCACGTGTTTCAGTTGGCTATTCACCCAAATCGCAAGCAAAGCACGCAAGTCAAGCGTGTTTGAAAATAAGCCCTAACTCTTATATAAACAAAATGTGCAAAGTAATGTATTTATTTTCTGTTTGTTACTAGGTGGCATAACAAGCGCTCTCTTAATAATAAGATGAACTGACATGTAAAACTAGCTATCTCTGTACATCAATATTACAGAATTCCTACCAGTAGCTGCCAACGAAACGTCTTATCTATGAAAAGAGAGCACCAAAGAATCGTCTAATTTTTAATCTTTTCTGATGGAAAGTTGTCTAATATCGTCATCATGTTCAGTAGTTTTCTTATCGACTGCTTGATAAAATCCCGTCCACTTTCCATATATCTCGTAGAGTCACGGAAATATATACTGCGGGAGTGTAGCAGCTATGTAGTCTATGGTGTAGCGTTTAGTTTCTATTTACCTTATATTTATGGACTAGGTAGGCACCCTATAGACTAAGCCTGCCACCTCTGTTCCTCAGACATATCATGGCTTAATTATAACTGCCTACCTAACAGATAAATATAATTTAAATGAAAAGCTAAATGTTAATTTTTATTCAACTCCCGCAGTAAATATTTCCGTGACTCTATAGCTGCCTATCTTCATCCATATTGTTCCTGAAAAACGTTTGATTTCATGTACCTATCTTGTATTTGGATGTCTTCTAGATCGTTACTTTTTGTTAGGAATCTAATTTAGAATATTTGTTGTCGATCTTGCATCTATTCGCCTAGCTATGTGACCGGTCCATCTCTACTTTATCTTCTTCGGAGTCTTGATTATATGTTGTACTTTCGCTTGCGAGCGAATCCATTCATTTGTCGTCTTCTTCCTAAACATGCATCTGTCCATTGGTCTTTGTGCAACTTTCAATTTTTGAGATGTTTGCGCATTCAGTATCCACGTTTCACATCCATAACTCATCATAGGTATAAGATGCATTGAATAGACTTTACGCGTGAAGAAGGTTTGTAGTTCGGTTTTGAAAATAAAATGTAGTTTTCCAAACTAAATTCATGCCATTTTACATCTTTTATTTATTTCATTAGTCATCTAGGCATTCGATGTTTTAAGTTACCCTAGGTAAAGATATTCATAAACTATACCGATTTTTTTTTTTTTTTTTTTTTTGTCTCTGCGAATCTCCTCTCTTTTCAGCATGTTGATTGTATATAACTTTTGTTTTATAAAGGGAACTAAGAAAGTTTTGTCGCTTTTTGTGGAGGTCTGTGTTCAATTGGCCCTCACATCGTGAGTTGAATGTGAATGGAGATCAGGCGAAGGGCAGTTGTTGGTGTGGGTATAGCCAACATACTACCTGGTTTATGGCAGTTCAGTTACACCGTGAACGCGCGGAAGGACAGAGTGAACATGGGACCTCCACAGAGCGTCATAAGGGCGTGTATGCTGTACGAGTTCAAACTGGAATCAAACGCAGCTGCAGCGGGGTGGAAGATATGTCAGGCCTTTAGTGAGGGTGTCGTGACTATGCGGACAGTGCAGCGGTGGTTTACCAAGTTTAAGGACGGTGACGAAACACTCGAAGACGCATCACGTGCAGGAAGACCAACACAGGTAACAAATGAAGATCTTCAGGTAGCAATTGAGGCGAACAGTGGCCAGACATGTGAGGAACTGGGACTACAATTCAGTGTGAGTGGAGAATATTCGGCAGCACCTCCATCAACTTGGGAAGCACTACAAGTTGGGTCGATGGGTCCCACATGATTTGACTCCGGGCGAGAAGGCAACGCGAGCAGACACCTGTGTTTCTTTGCTGTCTCGTCTGAGGAAGGAGCCATTTCTGGACAGGGTGTTGATATGTGATGAGAAGTGGGTCCTGTACGAAGCTCCACTGCGCCGTCATCATTGGTTAGCATCCCATGAACCGGTTCCAAAACAGCCGAAACCAGCACTGCACCAGAAGAAGGTCCTCCTGTGTGTTTGGTGGACTGCTCGCGGCATCGTGCATCGGGAACTGTACCAGCTGGTCAGAGCATTAATGCAACTGTGTACTGTCAGCAGTTGAGCCGTGTTAAAAAAAACTCAAAACTCTGGAGCCAGAACTTCTGAATCACAAAGGGGTCCTCCTGTTACAGGACAACGCTAAGCCCCACGTCGCTAGGATGACCCGGGACACCATTCTACGCCTTGGATGGGAAACACTATTGCATCCGCCATACTCCCCGGACATTGCACCGTCCGATTTTCACCTGTTCCATTCCTTGGACAATCACCTTAGAGGACGCCAGTTCAAATCCTTAGTAGAGGTGCAAAATGCACTTGATACCTTCTTCGCTTCACGGCCCACCAAGTTCTACCGCGATGGAATCCATGGCCTTCCAGAACGTTGGCAGAAGGTCGTCGATGGTGATGGGAACTATTTTTGATCTTCGAGGTACGTCTTAGGTGACATATCGATGTTCGAAGGTGGTGGGTGAAAAAGCGACAAAGCTTTCTTGCTTACGTTTATACTTAAATTCATTTTAAGTCCTATATGTTTGATGTCATTTTTAAATTCAATTATTTTTTTTATAGTAACATGATGAGTGAGAAAGATTGAAGTAGTGTACGGGAATGTATAGAATCACAAATACTAACACACAATATTCAACTTTATAGTTTTTCAAACACAATTTCGAAACTTTAGGTTCTATGCTGAGAAATGTATATTTTGAGAGTGCATTACCAATTAGATTTTATTATGCAATTCATGTGAAAGGTTTAGCTCCATAAGTCCGTTACGTTATGCAGTTGCATGTGTTGTCTGAGCAGGCAAGTACTCAGATGTTGGTTTTGTGAGGGTTATGAGGGATTCCAGGGTTGGTGTTCAAGGTTTGTCTGGGCATGAAATGTGTATTATATAGTGTATATACTCGTATATATAATTAGCCTTGAAGTTATACTATTTTCCTTAAAACTCTGAGTTTTTTGGGGGAGAGTCCGGACCCACCCCCTAAATACGTTCCTGTGTCTGAGAAACGTGTTGTATTAAATTTTCCGTGTATACACACTAAACTCGGAAGACTGGAATATTTAATCTTATTTCATCTTACGGGAGCTAGAAGAGGGTGCACTCTTTCAGAACCGACTTTAATCAGATAAAAGATTAGATGCATTTCGGATCGAAAAGAAAATAGTGGATTTATGGTAGCTCTTCTCGGTGGGAACGTATTTTTGTTTGTTTGTTTTTTTTTTAAGATGAAGGTTTTTGAACATGAAAACGGTGCAATAAAATGTTTTGAAAATGTAAAAACAAGCAAAATGCACCATTTATTCATATGTAGTAAGAAAGAAAAGTAATGTTCTTATGATTAAAAAAAATGGCCTCGCTGGAATTTGAACCTGCTTCTTCCCGTCTAGAGATCTAATGCTTTATCCAGTAGCGTAAACAGAATCTCGGAGCTAACGCCTTCAAAAGGGTCTCTTTTTGTTCGTCAGGTACTTGAGAGCAACTTTAAAAGATTTCTGGTATATATATCTTACTCCTGACCTCTTCCGGTATATTTTTGTCATTGTGGAAAGTTGTTAGTGTTCTTATTTTTAACTAAACGCACCAATTTCACTTGTCTTGTACCCATAATACATTGCAAAATACTCTAGAAAAAGTTAAAAGTTACCTTTTTAACATCCAAAGATGAAATGGAGGCAACTTCCGATTTTTTCTGTACATCAAGCCTCTGTAGGTACAGATACAATTGATATTAAAGAGTTGGGTGGCGCAGTTTATAGCGGATTGAGATGGTAACCCAAAGGTCCCGGGTTCGATCCCCGGTCCAGTCACATACTTTTCACTCTTTAATATTAATTACCTTTTTAACTTTGAAGAATAATTTACTTTTGTAGAGCGTCGAAATCCCACCTAAAAGGATGATATTTTCTATCAAAATTGAGTGTGTTCCGTCGAAATCCACACTTTTCGATCGGAACTCAATAATTTTCGATAAAATCACTTTCTTAGAAAATTTCCGCTCTTCTAATTTTTAGTGTGTAGTGGGGTGGTAAATATAGTTTTTGAGTATCATAGACAAGTGGCTATTGTTATAAAAAACGTTGGATGCACATGATATAGGAATGTTCAAGTTATAACACTTATCTCTAGCCCGTTATCCCGAAACTACAGTTACACACTGTTGTTATTACAGCAGTGATTCACAGATAATAGTAACATATATATATATATGACTAATAGGAGGTAATAGTATAATTTTTATATATTAATTGTATAAATTATATATTTAAATTAAATTGTTTTCTTGTAACAAAATGAGCGTTTAAAAGTACTTGATCTCTCTCTATAGGTTCACGAAACAGTAAATGAAAGTCATACCGATGATGACAAGTGTAATAACCAAAGGCAAGTTGCGATCTGAAAATTGTTGGATAAACTGATGATGTTTTTTTTAAATCTATCGTAAGCATTAGGAATTTCGTCCTATGGTGAACAGTATTTAGGGAGCAGATAGCGGTATTTGCCTGATGAAACAGAGGAAACCAATCGGTATGGCTAACAACAGGGCTGGAACCTACGTGTCTCCCCTGTGCTGATCTGAAGTCCACTAGACTAGGTGATCTTATATAGGTTTGCCATTGCCTTCCACAAACTGAAAATGATAAGGTTTCGTGGACGGGGCCTACAATTTTAAGTTCTTTCTGAAACAGTTGTGTCCACCAAGCAGGGATGAAACCCGAGATAGCAAGGCAAACAACTAAACCAAATATCATCCGGGAACATAAGTTGTTTATCTCTTGTTAATTGTATGACCCCCTGAAGTATATAATATTTTCAAATTGGTACGTGATTTCCGAAATGTTGAAGAGCCCTGATTTAATACACTGATTACTGATTTGTCTAAGTTGATCGCCCTTATATGGTTATCAGTATTACATACTAAAGGAATTTGACTCGGATATTCATATGTATTGGACACAAGGTGCAAAGTGAAGTGTGTTCCCGCTAAATGGGTAGTAGTTCCCGTGGTCTCATTATCAACGGGTTCTGGGTCAGATTCCCTTTGATGAGACGTTGAAGGTAGTAGCTCTAATTACGTCTCTGAAAACTTCAGAAACATTTTAGAACTTTAGGTCTCTTTCTTAGTTCGTTAACATCGTGCCAATCCAATGGTAAACCACTATTGTTCTACATTGACTAGGAATCTTCCTCTGGGCAAGAAGTTCGTTAAGGCAGAAGAGCTGGAACTTCGTTTCAAAGAAAAGAAATCACACCTATTCACAAGCTTCTTTACAAAATTTCAGATTGTTAGAACTATTTGAGAAAGATTCTTCAATACTACAAACGTGGTTTCTTGATAGAAAACAATATTGCTATCCTTCAGTTGAAATTCCGGTAGTGTCTTCTTCCAGCGAGAATTGATCAACGAACTATCTTGACTTCTGTTCAGATCTTCCAAGTTCCATAAAACAGAAATATCAGTTGTTTTTCGATTAATTACAGTTCAGTAATGTTTCAGTTAAGAGCAAATAGGGAGAAATCAAAATATCTTAATGCGTTCTGAGAGAATTGTATCTATAATATTATTATTATACCAGTCTGATTAAAAAATCACGTTACTTCTTGCATAGCCAATAACTTTATTTATATAAAATATATTAAAGTACAAAATGGGTGGTTAATCTTGCAATAATGTAACGGTAACCAAATTCAAAGGTATCCAATAGTTTTGTCTACCAAGATCTTATATTGCGACAATATTGCTTCAACACAAAAATCTAAATATTGGTGAAATTAAATAATTTGACAATTTAATTTCTATATTTTAACATTGTAATTATCAGAATAGCTTTTACTTCAAGAACACTTGAGTAATCCTGTGATAGATGTGCTAGGTGAATTTGGCATATCAACTACATTATTGACAATTCCACCTAGTCCCGATACTGGATTTCCTGACGAACAACTTTACGAATCTTAGTCGGATGGCTTCCTCACTGATCTACTATCACCAGATTCAGCACCTTGACTGCTTTCGCCGTTACTTCCTCCAGGCATACCAGGTGATGGCATACCACCACCGATGTTATTACCAATGCTACCCATTCCCCCCGATATTGGATTTCCTGACGAGCAACCTTCCGATTCCCCACCCGATTCTTCTCTTACTAACCTGCTATCACCAGATTCAACACCTTGACTGCTTTCGCCGTTACTTCCTCCAGGCATACCAGGTGATGGCATACCACCACCGATGTTATTACCAATGCTACCCATTCCCCCCGATATTGGATCTCCTGACGAGCAACCTTCCGATTCCCCACCCGATTCTTCTCTTACTAATCTGCTATCACCAGATTCAGCACCTTGACTGCTTTCGCCGTTACTTCCTCCAGGCATACCAGGTGATGGCATACCACCACCGATATTATTACCAATGCTACCCATTCCTCCCGATATTGGATTTCCTGATGACCAACCTTCCGATTCCTCCTCCGATGCTTCTCTCACTGATCTGCTGCTACTGCCGGAGTCAGAACCTCCAGAACTTCCGGTCTGACCGAC